>JAGVSP010007218.1:0-40119 GCA_022494985.1 Micrasema minimum
TCAAAGAGGTCAAATCCAATAAACTTTATGGTAATGGCCAATTGGCATAACGATGCACTCAATTTAGCATTTTACCGAGAAGACTATCAGGTGTGTCCCGTAAAGGAACATTCGCGAGCTTCGTGTCATATGCACATGCACATTATGCACATTGCACATGCAATGGTGCATATGTGCGGTGTGCATATTTCTTTAGCTCTCTCATTCATAGCGCACCGTCTCGCTTGCATGCATAAATGATTTGACACCCTGTTTTTTGCAAGGATAAAAAGTCTTTTTACAAAAAAAAAATTCACCGTAGATCGGAAAAATTATCGGGCGCCGTAAAAAAATAGCGTTTTGGGCCTTTTGCACAAAAATAAAATCCATATTTTCAAGCGAAATATTCTACGTTAAAACGCGCAAATTGTATTTATTATTAATGGTCTTGATATCTTCTTACATATATGTATTTTTTATTAAAATTTAAAAATTGAGGATTGTTGATCGTATTTCATAATTTTCAATAATTTTAGGTCAATGCTTTTTTCACATTTTCATACAAACAGTAGGTTCTTTGATTCTAAGAATGACATTTTATAGCTTGAAATATATAGCAATTTTAGACTAACAAAATAAATACTTTTCCTAATTTACTTAAATAATTACATTAAATCATGTGTATTACAATGAAACCATTCTTTTCCTAGACTGTTTTAAACACAATTGAGTACTTTTTCAGTTCAGCACAAATCTATCGATTTTTTAAAGCTAATCCCACAAAATTTAAAAGATTCAGTTTTTTTCAAAACTGAATTATGTGTTTTGCTTAAAAAGGGTATTTTAAAAATAGAGCCTTCTTTTTCAGTAGAGTATTCTAATTTTGAACACTGCGGAACAAAAGGCGCCCATAATATTATATTCACACGCCTTAAACTCCCCGTGTCCCACTTTATGAAAAATGTCTCCTTCGTATCAATGGGTATTTCAAGTTATATCAGAAATGTAATAAAATGCCAATTCATCGTCATATATCCGGAGCATCAGATCATAACTCTCCAAAACTTAAAACCCCTCGCATTATGACTGTGTATTATCATCTTTGAAACAGATAAAATGGACAATATTTGTTCTGATGTTAAGATTTTATGCTGTGATAAGTATTTTGAAAATTAACGCTCACGCGAAAAATAATTGAGAATATATTCAATGATCTATTTATGATGAAATAAACAGACTGAAATGGACATACAGAACATGTCCAATTACATACATGTTTACATTTTGTTGTTTGATTGTATTGATTGATCTGTATTGTAAATTAATTATTTGTTGTACAATTCAAATGCAAATGTGGAAAAAAAGTTCTTTATTTGGAGTGGATAATGGAGTGAATTGAGAATAAAATTAAAATCATATAATATATAATTTTTTCCATATATAAAATTTACATCTTTTGTAGGAAACAATATAACGCTTGTAATAAATCTTATTCCTATTGTATAAGCAGCAAACTGCAATAAAAACTGTTTGTCTTACTAAGAATGAAGGCTCTTAAAAGGAAACAGAATTTCCATAATAATCATAATTGCCTTTTCAAAATGCTGAAAAAACGTTATTTAGGATTGAAATATTGTCTTTTGTAACTTTCCTTTGATTCAACCCTTACATTTCGAGGCTTTGTATTTCCCCCCACCCCATCTGGTGCTTAAATTTTAATGTATTTTTCTTTGACCCTTTCAACGCAGTGTTAATTCAAATTTACATTAAATTTACGATCTTTCACTTTCCTTATTTTAAACTTATATCCCTTTAAACTCTCGGATTTTTTAAATAAATATTTTACAACTGCCATAAAATATGAATTACAATTTTTCGATGCAAATTTTCGCTGAACTTACCGTTAATAATAATTTTCTTCAACTCATATTTTGATACAGCTAATGTCTATAAAAATGCAGTCATATTTTTTATATGAATCAACCAGTCCGTCGTTACAATATTTATTCCTTTTGGACTTTTAATTGCAACCTAACTAATGACAGGTTACAATTTCTTACTTTTTCATTTCTATTTCCTCTTCGAATTATTTTTATTATGAACCGTAATGAATTCTTACGTTCATAAAGATTATTTTTATAACAAAATATGTAATTCATGATTAGAATTTATTTTTGCCTTTCTTTACTTATTTAAAAATCCGCAATCTTCATTATTTTAATTTGACGTAGAGAAATGCATATTTACACCAGTTAATATTTGCACCTTTTCTAAAATGGAGGATACAATACATATTTTGGTCAATTAATTAAATACGTGAAATATGTATAATCGGATGTTTGTAAATAAATCTTATAATACGTAAGAATTCTGTTAATTAAAGGCAAATAATTAAAGGCTTTGAAATGATAATTTTAAGAATTATTTTCTTTATACCACTAACCCTTTGTTTGTGTTTTTCAGTCCTTTAACCTGAAACTTGAACGGAAGATTTACAAAGAATTTATTTCACTCAACATTCATTCTCCTTTCCACAAAGCGAATATAACAAAAGCCAATTTACAAGATAAAATTCAATTTATGAAGGTGTTTCTACTTACTATCTTGTAGAAAATACTCATTTCTCAATTATCTTTTTTACCCTTTCAAAATCTTATTTAGAATCGTTCTTAGTTTCGTATTTTGAGAAAAGGTTTTTATTTTATTAACTTGATGAAGCCAACAAAGTTGTTCGTAAGCTCTTTATAGTAGGTACTTTTTACTCCAGAAATCCATTTTTTTCCATTTTCAGGGTTAAATCATTCAGGCCTTCATGGGATTTTTTAGATTTTTCTGGCTTATTTATCAAAATAAGAAATTCCTTTTATCAACCGAATGTAAATTGCGCCAACAAAACGCTTGCAAAACGTTAACTTTGTGCTTTTTATATTTATCAATAGTGTTGTCAATTTTTTTAAATCTTAATATATCTTCAACTTATTCTTATTCTTTTGCCACGTTCGCTTCTATGTGAAGTATGTTGACAATTTTTTTTTTCTTCACAAACGCTTTTAAGAGATCGTGTCGCCTCTTCCCATGTCAATCCGCATCACTCAGTTCTACTGGATACCTATATCATAATGATTGTCATGGCGGGAAGATTCCGCAGGCCTAGACGTAAAGAAGTGGCAGCTACTGTGACGATTAATATCCCTTCTCGTAGTGCCTGCATACTCTTATACCCTCCAAGCAATCCCTTTTGGTCCACGTATCATATAATATTATAGAATAAATCGATTTGGCTCCTGGCCAGCACACACTCCCTACATTATTGGATATATATTGGGAAATTCTTCTCCCGGGAACTTCCGTCCTCCATACTGCGGACTTTGGATACTTCCTGTCTACAGATAATCGATCAATTTATGCAGCTGTATTATTTATTAACTACTACGGCATCACGTTTTATTCAATATTTTTACTACCGTTAGTACATTATTAAAGCTTTCTCGTCTGTACGCCTGTGGGATCCTGCCGTCCTGGTGCGATAGAGCGCAGGGACGCCAGATTTGTATGTATTTATGTAAATATCCTTAAGACGTTAATTCTATTGGCTCAGAATCACAAGGGTGAAACTAAGAAAACTGCTGTTTTCCGATGTCTCCCGAGAATTAGCCTATTTTAGATCCTATCAGGTCCTGGCTGCTGACAATTGGCGATTGTGATTATGTCATTAAAAATGAATTTTCTATTAGGTTTTAATTTGTTCTTTTAATTTTAGCTTGAACTGCGCACATTGTTGGATTTTCTATATTTTAAATAAATGTGTTAACGTACCAATTAAATAATTGATGCAGGACACTAACGAGAATGTAGGGGCAGGGGCAAAAATTATTTTCCCTATACTTGATCCCGTACGTCTGCCCATAGTTAACTTGTACCTAATTTTCCTCGGGGATATGAATCTAGGGGATATAGGCGTGGGACGTTAATTAACCAGCGCAGCGCCCTTAATATCACGTAATACTGAACGTGACACAAGTGGCCTGTTACTTGTAAAAGACTCGAGAATATTATAATTACATAATTCCCGATGAATTCCACTACTTATATAATTATAATGTAAGTTGGTATAGTATGGGCATTGTATAATGGACAATATAAAGTAGTGTATTTTTTTTAAATTATTTATCTACTACGTCTCAATGCTTCTGGATATACAAAATATATTTTTATGTATTCTTCACTTTTTATATTTAAAAACTTAATGATTTATTAATGAGTAATTGTTAGTTATGCACGTATATCGAATAAAACTATGTAATGGTCTGGAAATGACTAACTGCGTTCAACAACAAACGAGCCGGCATTTTTTAGAAAATGAAAGCAATCGAACCTTCTCGTACATCGATATCTATAAATATACATGCCCGATGTAGATCCAACATATAATATGTCCCTGTATGGACGCGGCAATATTTAGTGAATGCGACGCTCACAAGGCCGCGTGCTAGCACTCTCAATAAAGAAATAGAACGCTTTCGAGGCAGGAGCCGGGCTGCGTCGTTACTTGTAAGTTTAAGGATTTGTGATATTCTGTTATTATTGAACTTATAATGAATTGTTTGGCGCCCTTCTTGGGGCCCAATAAACAAGCGCGCGCGGCGGCCGACTATACAGCGAAACGCGCGCCTTTGGAAAGCGCACCACCCCCACTCCCACATCGAGCCATGCGCACTGCGGCGCCGCGCGTATAGGCTCAGGGATATATACTGATAAGTGTTTTCGCTGGTTTTATTATGCCGTGTTTTGTGGGCCTTGTGTTGCGGACGTTTCGGAGCACATATGCAGTGTCCATCTTCAGGGCTGAATGTAAGAAGTGGATAGTTTTACTGTGTTTAAATTGTGAGGAAATTTGTACCGTGTCGCAGTCGGGCCAAATAATGTGGTTAAGTGTGGTGGAGATTGTACCGTGCGGCTTTGAAGCACCGGGTACCATGATGTTCGTAGTCGTAACCCATCGTCCCTGTTTAAGTGTTAGGATGCTTGTAAATTTCATGGCTTCCTTTATTAAACGGGCTTGATGATTTTTTGCTTCAAGGACATTTGGCTCAAATGAGAAATTATGGGCCCTGTTTCCTATGTTAGTGCTCTGCAAAGAGCTGATTTACCGGGTAGCCCACTTGCATGCACTCTTGTGCTCTTTTATTCATTGTCCATTATGTTTCTGGCAGTCATCCCATGTAGACAGTTTCACACGCTTTTTGCAATTTACTATGGAAGTAGAGTGAGAGACAAACGCCTATCTTTCTATACTCAAATAAGCAGAAAGGAAAGAGGGCCTACTGGTACATACGGTGTATAGAAAACCCACTCATACCAACCGTATCCTTCCATGCTACCTCACATCAAACAAACCATCTCAAAATATTAGGCATCATAAACACGCTGGCCAGAAGGGCAGACACGTATTCTGTGAAGAAAGTAACCTAGATGGAGGAAGTTGAATATACTGAACAAATAGTATTAGAAAGTAAAGACTTATGAAAAGAAGGATATAAAAAGAAGAATAAAGTCGAGTAACAAATCCAAAGATATTTCCCGAAGATGGAATGGATGCTAATCGAACTGATAAAAGAATAGCGTTCCTATCCCTATGTCAAAAATGTCAAGGATAGAATTGCAAAAACGTCATAAGATACCTTTGACCAAAAAGGACAGTTTTCTGGTAACGACCACAAGAAGTAAAAAACTTATACTAAAATCATAAAAATCGGGACCCGCTTGAAACAATGGAGTATAAAAAGTAAAATGCAACGAGCTGTAGAAACAGTCTACATAGTTCAAGATACTGCCAGAAACATGATGACAAGAATAAGGCAGCACAGATGTAATAGCAAGTTGGGCTACCCGGATAAATCAGCTCTTGCACAGCACTACAAAGAAACAGGCATGAAATTCACATTGATCCAAATGTCCTTGGAAGCCCACAATAGGTCAAGCCCGTTTAATAAGGAACCATAGAATATACAAGCAAGTGACCAGAAGAGCGAGGATGGTTAACGACTGCGAACCTGTTTGTGGTACCAGAGCTTCCAAAGCCCACGTTATAAACTCACACACTTAACCACGGGACATTGCCCGAGCTGCGACACTGTACAGGTAGCTCACGAGGTGAGGTTGCACACGAATAATACTCCACTCATACATTCAGACCCTGAATAGGACCCTGCAATTGCTCCGAAACGGTCGTCAACACATAGCCTAAAAACCTAGGCATAAAAACCCAGCGTACCACTAGTCTGAATTCTGAAGGCCCGTGAAAACCTACGTAACCTTGATATGGGTATATATATTGAGGCATTTTGAAATATACTGTACAGTCTGAGCTAATGCTCGGTCGTGAGAACACGTGTTTTATTTCCTCTCCACGCCGTATTCTATCCCCTACGCTGCCGTCATTCCGGATTCTGGACCAAGCTACATAATACTATGCGTTCTATATTCTACTCGACGGAGTGTGTGAGGCCTCTTACCGCCAATAGATCGTAGACTATCTTACCAGAGCGAGCTTTTCGCCTTGCTACGCTGCCGGACGGGTGTGCACGTAATTTCAGAACCAGCAAGGTTGACTTGGCGAGGCCCAACCTATCCGACGGCAAATGACTAACTAGTCGATAAAGATGCTACATGCAGGGAGCCGCTTTTCCCGGACTTAACGACCGGAGATTAGCCGATCATAGAACTACGGGTGTACGCCAGCCGTCGGACCTTCTAGGTCCGAATTTACATGTAGAGGTGTGCCTTGCTTATATTAGATCCCCCTTTTAACATAAACATGGAAACCATATTAGTTGGCTTTCCAATTGATTATGACGTTCTAGATCTTATTACAATAGTTAGAATAAAGAAGCATGGAGGCGATTAATGCTTGGATCTTGAAATAACATTTAAAAAGAAGACAAAGTAAATCGATTTAGATCCGACGCCAGACCACAAAGGTCTTGCGATGTGGATGGATCGAAATCGCTTGGTTGTTGATGTGGAATGTACTTTGTTCATATATCTAGTATGACGGATGACAGATAGACAAAACTTGTTCTGGATGTTGGAGGCCGAGAAATCCGAGACCTCAATGACGGTCCACCGATTAGATGGGTGGAACGAGCATACAAAAGTTTGCTTATGAAGACGCATGTAGACGGCGGCAGGACCGGGAAGGAGTGATAGTAGGCAGGGGGAAAGGGTCAAGCAGGGGACCATTCAGGGGCCTGGATATGTTGTTGTTGATATTATTTGGTTTAAGGAGATAAATAAATTAATGTAAAAAATAAGACAATACAAACACGCTAGCTCGATATCTAAAACGAGTAAAAAGACACTCTAGTGCTACATTACAGGGCACTAAATACAGGAGGAAATACGATTGTATAGAAGAAAAGCGCACGAGGTACGTGACAGAGGAATGCCTCTGGAAACGTTAAAATATAAGTACTTTAAGTAAAATAAACTAATTTTCCTTTTTCCATCTGTTATTTAGACCTAAAATACATTTCTTTATCGGACGTTGAGATCCCAAATTATTGCTTTAGTATATTTAAAATGTATGTGTTGTGAAATTTTTGGAAACATTGGAATTACTATCCAATCCTGTTTATTAACTGTCTCATTGGTTTGTCTGCATCTTGCGCATTGGCGGCCATTTTGTCAATTGAATCGCGCCGAGAAACAGCAAAATGGCGCTAAAATAAATAATGCATCGACATCATGACGCATTTATCGCCTCTACAGAAGTGTATGGATGCCAGGAGAATTGCTGCAGCCCCATGTTTAAACACAGTAACCCACATTTACACGTAATCTTTTAAGTAGGCATCACTTTCTCTAATGTTAAACACAGCTACAACAAAAAAACGTTTTTTAGCAACAAACGCTGTTTCTTTTCGAATGTTTTTTTTCTATCCAGATGGAATTTTCGTTCGCGTTCCTAGCTTAGGTATTTAGTATGTCAGTAGTGGGCTTATTTTTTGCGATTACAATAAAATGTTGGGTTTCAAAACACATGTCATGTGTATGGATATTAGTTGGTTAATACTTAATCACTGAGAAATTACATTAACTGTTTCGTGTTTAAGGGATGACTTATATAATAAGGTTCCAATAATTTTATTTCTCTATCTTCTTTAGAGAATGAAACGAAATGATCTTTGTTAACACTAAGGCCTAAAACACATGGTGAAACGCAAAAACGACGATACTGCAACTCTAAGTTACTTTAAACCTGTCTATCCATTTCAAACTATTGCTTCGTGTGTGGTTTCCTATAGGGACTTTATGACATAAACTCAAAAGTAACTTAGAGTTGCAGTTTCGTTTTTTGCGTTTCACCGTGTGTTTTCGGCCTAAGTTTATTTAATTAAAATACTTTCCAATGAAAACTTTTCACCTAATTTAATCTTTCTTGGTAACTGCGTTTATACTTAATGCACCCGATCGTTCGGAGATTACTAAACTCTCCGTTAGACATATTTATGGGCGATATCCGTGGATATGGGGGCATTAAGATTGCACAGTGGAGTGCGTACTAACTTAGCGGGAACACAGAAAATGAGATAATGGACTTTGAAATGGCTAACTTACAAACAGTGATTTAGATTTTTCAAATCGACAGGAAAATTACAGCGATTTGTTAATTTTGTCTATTTTTATATCCTATAGAGAGCAAAAATATTTTAAATTGATCCCGTCTTGAATCGAACCTGCGACCCTGTGCATGGTAGACCAATGCGTTTCATCTCGGGGCAGGCATTTGTTGAATGAGGTTTTTTCACATCAAATATAATATAAATAAGTAAATGAAAACAATGTATAATTACTTCTTATCCATATTTGTTTTATATTTATTTTTTAGTTGTATGTAGGTTTTCATTTAATTACATTTAATTCCACTTAAGTTCTCTTCTAACTCTTGCATTAAACTTTCCTTTCTCATTCTATAAACATTCGGCTGCAGTTTTTACTTGGTGCGCCATGCACCAAGTGCATTATTTTCTTAATAGCATTCGCTAGTGCAGTGCCGCCGCTTCCTTTTGCATATTTGAATTCACTTCCGGTTGCTACAAAACTGCATCGTCTTTTTGCAGGAAAATGCAACAAGGGATGAAAATTTTACCCGCACCGGAAACGTTCCTAAATAATAAACAGTATTTAGCCATTTTACTATTTCATAGAACTCAAGCAAAACTTTTATATTAAGAATATATTTTTATAAAAAATTTTAGGTGTTTTTTTTTGTGTTGCAGTAAAGCGAGTAACTATCATATCAATTTTCTTATATCATATTATGATAAAAACGAGCAGTATTTAACTCTTTATCATTCGTAAAAAGTCAGAAAAATCGGTGTCGTGCATGAGAAGAATTATGAATGTGACAGAGTCGATTGGCGTTCTTTTCCTCTCTGATAACCCTTTCAGAGATATGACGTTTGTTAGTTAGTTGTTACTCTTTATCTTATTTTCACTGATTGGAGTAATAAGCACTGTACCGGTACGCAAAGTATGAGCAGCGTATTTTTGGCCACATTATTAAGTTTCACTGCCATCGCAAAGTACTTTAAGTATGTAAAGTTAATTTTGATTTGATAAACCGCATTTTCCAGGAAAATTTTCGTACTGACTTAATTGGAAATCAATTCTAAGACCTCATTTATTTAAAGTTATTTAATTCGATTAGGCATTAAAGTTTTTGGGTAACTGGAAATTACCTTTACGAAAAGGAATAGTATCTTTCAAACTTTGTTTTAAATCTCATTTTTTGTCGCTTTTATAACACCAATCTTAACTCTCATTTAAAAAGGTTTCCAAGGATTAGCATATTCTCAAGAGTTTTATTTTACTTTCAACCTTAATTTTAATATTTTCTGTGTAAAACGCCTAACAAAGAAAAGTAATTCCTCATAAAACTTGTAAAAAAAACATTTTAAAACGCCTCGTTTTATTTTTATTGAAGAATGTTAAATAGCGTTTTTCTTTACGCTTGTTTTTCAAAGTAGCATAATTATGTGTAATTAACATTTTCAATGAATTAATATTATGTAAACCAATATATTGCTCATTTAATGTTCTCAGAGAAATAGAACCTACTTAGATACTTCAATAATAATTCAATATTCCCATTGCAAACATAGATTATAACTTTTTGAATATACAAACATTAGAAAATAGAAGAATATTAAATGATTTGCTCTTTCTGTTCAAAGTGTTAAAATCTATGTTGGATTGTTGTCAACTAACAAATTTAATTAGTATACGAGTGACTGGTCGAGTTACCCGCAGTAATGCACTATTTTACTGTAGCCAATCATCGACCAATTACAGTGCTAACTCACCGATACGAAGAATGCACGCACTGGCTAACAAGTTTACTAACAATATTGATGTTTTTAACACAAATCTAGTGCATTTTAGGGTCTGGATGCCATCTCTGGCGGTAATGAATAGCTACCTACTGTGTAATCATTTAAAAATGTCCATATGTAAAAGCCCTATGGGCGTAAAACAATCAAATAAATAAATAAACAATAATTAAGAATATTTTCATATTTGAGGTCGTCATTTTGCAAACTTATTAGTGTATATTTTTATGTAAATTTAAGAGGTATTTTATTATAATTTTTTTTTTGTTTCAGGTAAGAAACGCTGACTGAAAGACATGCGCTACCCTCAAACTACCCAAAAACATGAACTTATAATGAAGCCACAAAATCTGTATGTAAAAATAATTTACCTAATAAGGGTTTAAATATGTTCTTTTATACTTTTTACGTTACGTCTCTAAGCGCCGTCAGGCAGTTTACTTCATTACTGGACGCGAAGCTGACCTGTAAACACGCACGGCAGCTTGTGACCTATCGCTCAGCTTGTACTTTGTAAAATCCGAATAAAGATCGTATTATATATATTATATGGCGGCCTCCGTAGCGTAATGGCTAGGATGCTAGACTCACGATACGGAGGTTCCGGGTTCGATTCCCGGTGAGAACACAAAAATTAAGCGATTTTTCTCAAGCCTGGGTGTTTGTGACGTTGTTCCCCTCTGTAATTGGGCTTCCTGGCCTGTTGAAGTGGTTAAATAAATCAAAATTAAAATAGTATGTATGAATTTCAACAAATTTTGCTGGTCAATATGTCAGTTATTTGATCCAATTGGCATTTTTTCTTTTTAACATTATATTTTTTGTCTTTTAAACTACTTTATTTTACACAATACATCAATAAGCGAACACATTAAGTTCAGGAAAGAGTTAAGATGTGCAAATTACTTTAAATCCTGTTTAGCGTATTAATTGAGCTTGATTTCTGTTAAAATAATTTCTACTTTTAATTCGTTATTTGATTGCAGTCCATAGTGGTTTGACGGATAAGTTTTAAAAGATATGTTTTAAACGAAATCGGAATACGTAACAAATATGGAAAAATGTTTTTTTTTACTAATGGGGTAGGTTTTCTAAACGTAGGGGGTGCGACACATCATCTGTATTCTATACCGCGTCTTCCGTATCAACACTTTCGCGCCACATTGTGTAAACTTACAGAAATTTCAGAAAACGTTCTCGGTACAAGTGTATCATTCACAAATCATCATCGTCAACAGAAAAGCTTCTTCCAGTGAACACAATGGCTTACCACTTAAGCTCAACGTACGCTTATTTTCATACATTACCCTCAGCGAGAGATTTCAGGGAGCTTTCAGTGAGTTTCCGTCACACGCGAGCTTTCACTTTAAAGAACGTGCTCCAAAGTTTTAGTTTTATTTATTTTTATTGTAAATGCATTAGAAATACCTACATAACTACGTTTATAGGTACAAGGGATGCTGTAATAAATGTGTCACATTTAAGTTATAAATTTTGAGTTCAGTAAGCTTATGCAGAAATGTGAAGAAAATTATATCGTTTTTACCAAGAAAATTTTGAATAATTTTTTAGAGGTCTTAAAATAATAAAAATTATACTTGAGTTAACAAAAAACAGTGTCCCATAGGTAGATTTTCCTATATATTTTCATTCCTCTTATGTTTAAGACGGATTTTTTCCGAATTGCGCCATTGATTTTTACACTGGGTAAATGATGTATTGAAACATTTCTTACCTTGTTATTTCTATAAAATGCTCGTTTGTTTTATGTTCTAACTAGATGAACGTTTACAAAAATAGAAAACAGATATTGAATCATTGTAAACAGAAACCTTTTATCTAAATACATACATACATTTTCTTTATTGAAATAAGATTTCTCAAGTGGAAATTCAAACAGTGTTTTTTTTATAAATAATGCTTTATTTCGATTTTATTTTACTCATAAAAAAGAGAAATTATCTTGTAAATTCTAACTTATATCCATATATCTATTTTTATTCGTTTGTTTGTTTGCAATATTACCATTTTTTGTTTGTTTGCGAAAATACTTTATTTATTTAAATGATAAATGTTTATATCTGCTTACAGCTTTGCATTTTGATACCACTTAGCAATCGATATAATTAAAGGGGTTGATCTAGTGGTGGAGTTGAGGATGGATTTAAATCTCCAGGTTCGAATCTCTCATCTGTGCTTTTATGCCTTAAATATTCCCCCCTTTTTTTTAAATCCATCTAAAATATTTATTAAAAAATGTTTTTAAGATGGAGTGATTGTTTAAAAAATAACAAATTATTATCCCCAAAAAGGTTTTCTTCCCTTCTTGGAAAAGTAATTATTTGATTCATACCAATTTTAATAATTTCTTATGAAGTCTTAAGTGTAGGACGAATGTAATGAAACATTGTATCTTTAGCATTTAAGTTAAATAAAATATTCTGTCGTATCTACCTAAAAACGAACATTTTCACTTTCTAAAAAGTAATACCAACAAAATGCAAAATACGTTAATATGATGAGTTATGGGATTTGAGATTGAATAAATGCTGAACAGCTAAAAAAATATAATGCGAAAAATGACGTAAAAAGATATGGCATGAGAAAAGTCGAAATAATCGATATATGCATGAAAAGATGTTTGAACGTGGAGGAAGAAAATATGTGTGCCAGGACCGAACGGTATGGCGCTCTATCCTCTTTGTGTACCCCTTCATAACAAGAGTAGCGTTATATTTAGTTATGTTGACTATTAAAGGCCGGTTTTATAAACATCCGTTAGTCAAGTTTTATTCTTTAGCTTCAATTTCGTACAAAACCTAATTTTACGTTTTACAACACGCTGGTAAAGTCATTTATCCATTACCATCTACCGGATCTATTGTGAGGGATTAAATTTTATTAACGATCCGTTTTGTTGAATTGACAAATATACAGCGGCCATTTTGGATGGATTCCAATAATAATTTATTAAGAACGTGAAATACAGCAACTGAAATGAATAAATGACTTACTTTTAACTTTAAACAATGATAATGGCTAATTTATAGGAATTCTAGACTCCAAATTATATTTTTTGTTTGAAAAGTTTACATATTTGCGTATGACTGTCACGATTATGGCAGATAAGATTTCGAGTTTCATAAACAAATTAGAAATAAAATATAGAAATGTGGGCGCGGCTTATGGATAACGAATCGTCATTAAAATTGTTTATAAAACACAAATTAGTAAGTTAAAGCTATAAACAGTTAAAGGTTCGTAGCATTAACGAACGTTTGATTGCTTGTTTACAAAACGGGCCTTAATTGCCCTATTTATAATGTTTGAATCGATAAACGCCCTTTGCTTATATTTTGCAGCATTTGTTCATCGAAATATAAAATATGAATGCATTATTTTGTTGATTGATTCGGCATTTCACCAGTCGATGGGAGAACGTTACTCACCGTAACCAGGTAGTGTAGGTAAATTCATTTTTATAGGAATAAACCAATAGTAACACATTAACAGTGTTTTATTTATCATAATTCATTATGAATGCATTATTCAATATAAAACTCCCGCCTTACCTCCTCAGCGTTCACACCAGTGAAATGCACTAAGCCCGCCCAAGCAGAATCTGAAATGAAAATAGTTTATTAAGAGGCCGCGTTAGTAGAGCAGAAAATTGCCTGCGCCATGGTTCATTGTCGCACCCGTAATGAAACACCCTCAACGTTCTGCCCTCTTGGTACTTGGCAGGAAATTTCTCATAACCTGGCTTTAGCCGCTGTCAGCCGTTTTAAATGTGCGAATCAAGAAGGTTCTATAATAATAAGAAGGAGGTATAATAAACTCAGATAGTTGATCCTTAAATAAATTATAGGCAAACGAAAATTAATCGTAAACAAAGGATTTATGTACATGATTATAAAACAATATGTGAATATTTGTTCCTTTGTATTTTTCTTTAAGTTTTCATCGGAAGGAATTCTCCGTTGAAGGTTTTTATTTGTATTTAAAAACATAAATAAAGCTCTTGTTTGAGATTTAAATAAAACAAAAGCTAAGCGCTAGTACAAAACAAAAGTAAATTTGAAAATTCTGTATGTAGTTTTGATTACCGGTCACTTTATCCACTGAGCTAAACCTTTGGATCTGTATGTAGTATGACAGTGAATTTCTTCAATCGCACATTAATATTTGCCTTCGTAATGCTCAATTTTACTTTAGTACATCTAGATATGTTGCATTTATGATGCCTATATGACGGCAAACGGTATCAATATGTTTTGTGTTTGTACTCTTTTTTTTCAATGTCTTTCATTTTTACAACGTAAAATAAATAAATAAACGGCGGTAGAAGAAAACTCTATATATATAGAAGCTTATTTGTAATCGCGACCAATGTAGTTAATAGTAACGTGCTCTTATTACCAACTTTTCCGATCTACACCCGCTTTCAGTCAACAAGTCGTTTCCCGGAAAAAGTATTACGCGGCGGGTATTAAAACGCTCTTCCCCTATTTAATTCCCCGGTAATAACCTCGCGGTTATACCGTGCACTTTACTGTCGAACTTTTAACCGGTTTACAGTAGAAGGCGAAATCTTCTCTGTGCCGTGGCCTCCTGCGAATGACCCTCTGGGCTTTCAATTAACGCCTTTAATGCGTCTGTCGTTATTTAGCGGCCAAGAAAACGGTTAAGGGTATATATTGTGTACAAACCTGGAACGGTATTGGTATAAGTATTATAAAACTAAGGATAGTATTTAAATTTTATTTTTTTAAAGCAATTAACATTTTTTTTCTTTTCAATTTTACTTATTTCATTTTAAATTTTACTTGTTTATTTTTAAATTTATTTTTTTTAATTAATTAAATTAAATTTATTTTAAATTTCACTTATCTATTTTAGATTAAAATTTTTGAAGCAATTTATGTTTAATTTATTTTGAGATTTTACTTATTTATTTTAAATTTTACTTATTTATTTTAAATTTTAATTTTAATGCATTTTCACGTTTTTATTTATTTTTAAATTTCACAAATTTGGATATATGTTATACTAGAATGATTTGCTACCTTTTTTTTTTTTCTTATTATTTACACAATAAATATGATGTAGATTTCACCAGTTTTCGGGTGTTACTACTAGTTTTTTCGCACCACGCATACATTGTAAAACATAGTAAATGGACGTTTTTGGAATGGACTGTGCTCGACCGGTACGAGTGGTAGAGGAAGGGAAGAGTAGTCATTCTCCTCGGCATAGCATACCATTTCAGTACTAGCGGTGGACCGTGCAATACCACGTGTTTGCGCATGAAACCTATGTGCTAATTTGTGAGTCTGTTATTACAACACCGGATTTTTTCGTCGCCATTTTAATATCGTCGGAATGGCGTAGTTCCTAGCCGGAATACGATCCTGATGGGTTGAAACGTACAGAGCATTACCATTAATGGGAAGTCAGTGAAGAAAGAACGCCAAACCACTCTGTTCATGCACATCTTTAAAATAAGAAAAGTTTCGGTATCGAAATATCTATGTCCGGTTTGTTGAATTTTTTAAAAATATTCTTACAACCCTATTTCATACATGATACGTATATCGTTGTTAGTAATAATGGTAAAGTGCATTTTCCACTGTACACACAGTATCTTTTCAGGTATTTTTCTCAGCAAATTGAAATACTTTCCTTAAGTAATACAATTAAGTTTTCTCCCGGGAAACATTTTTCAGTTTTCATCCGATTACATCACTGACCAACACTTGTAGGGCTATATATTTCCTGAAACACTTACTTAAGTATACTGTCTGCACAAAAATTTAAGTGGTTCAATTAGCTAAATGACTTAGTAAGGGCTCTCCACAATGATGTTACTCGTACGTTAATTAAATCTTCGCTTTCTTTAAATTTAATTCTCTCAACGGGCACGAAGATTTTATTATTTTAAAAGAGTTAGGCTTAAGAATCGTTAGGGGATAGAACCTTATAACACTGTCCGCTCTAATTTATCATATGATATTATAGCCACCATATCATACATGTCGTCTTACTACATTTCAGCATCACCATCACACCATAGCCGTTCATTGCCTATGTGGAGCAGCATATTTGGATTCCATAAACTGCCTCCAAGCCGAGCGATCATCCGCCATCTCCCGTTCATCTTCACTAGTCAGGTCTCCGTCCGGTAGTTCTGACGTAAATCATTGACGAATGGTCAGCAGACAACACACGACAGTTTGAAACCTTAAATTCTTAGACATAAGATTTTACTAAGTCAGTTTTAAATTTATCAATACATTATATTGCTAATTTTATATGTACGACCAGGGTTTTCATTCAATAATAAGTTTTAGGGAATTTTAATAATTATTATATTATGGAGGTATAAAAAACTGTAATTATTGATATTTATACAAATCAAAAGAAAATAATAATAACGACAATATTCGACATATCTGTTCATTTGTTTACATGAATTAGCCTTCATTTTCCTCTCGGCTTGTTTTCTAGGGCCATTCCGGCTATTGCAATGGCCGGAATGGTAATATAGTATTGTAGGTTATATCCCTTTTTCACCTCAAGGGCGCTTTACTATTAAAGATAATGTTTAACCTAAGCTCCTAGCGGTAGACTATATTAACTGTAATTCGAGCAGACTATGGCGATAACCATGTCATATTTAATCGTATTGCATAAAAAGAGAATGTTTTATGTCTATCGAATGGGTAAATTTGGTAGAATTCCAATTTGGTTTAAATTATGAATTGGTTTTTATTTCAGTTGAAATATAATAATATCACTGTTACCTCAGGGAATTAACACTAGAGGCAGCCCGTTGCACTTTTACTCTAGATCGCTAGATTGAAGTTTCCTTTAAACTTGATGAAAAGTACACCTGCGTCCCATTCTCCATTCTCTGAACTTCTAGGAGTTTATTTGTTAAAGAGAACAAGTTTTCCTTTAAGAAATCGCAGGATTACGGTATTGCTAGCTTCTTGGGCCCACTTTTACTAAGTTAGGAATGCGTGTGACAAAATATTTCCACCTTTATTTACTAAAGTGCAAAATTGCTATCTGAAACTTGGATTAAAATGTTAAGGCTTTTTTGTAAGTTCTTTTATTCCTGACTTTTCTATGGCTAATCTTGATCTGGATACTATTTTTTTTTAAACTATATTTTTTTATTTTATTTTTTATTGATGAACCAATAACATTTGAAATAGAGACAATAAGTTTTTTATGAGTTAGGTAGACCAATATTCAAAAACACCAGGCTGAGAATAATCTCATTTTTATTTATATTTTTTTTCGTCGGGTAATCGATCCGGAATACTCGTGTAGTGATTCTAGCGTCTTCTCCTTTTACGCAACGGAGGCCGCCATTATTAATGGTTTAATCTTTTTTTATTTCCAACGTGTTAAGCCAGAGTTATTTTGTTACCATTTTGAAGGTGGAAGCAGTTATACATCTAATAATTTAATCAAACAACTAAGTTTTTTTCACCGCTCACGAGTTTATTTAAAAATTTGTACTACTAGTTTCAACGTCAGAACATTAATTATTAGGGATTCTTTGCCATCACTTCATAAAGTGATGCCAAACTTGGAATTCTAATTAATAATATTTTAATTATCATTAAAATAAGTAAAAACACCTTTATTAAAGTTTTTTGTTTTTTTTTTTTTTTTTAATTTTTTTTTTGAAAAAGAAATCTATGCAACCTTATGATATTTGCACATATTTAGGTTTGTAAATTCTATTTTCATAAAGCCGAGCCGAAGCCGGCTTTACTTGTTTTTTGTGAATAAATAGAATCGAGAGTCCACTGTTCTCGTCCCTTTTTTAATTCTTCTCTACGTTGTCGATGAGTGGGGACTGGATTCGAACCGACGATTTGGACCTCATAGACCGCGACGCTACCCAACGGGCCACCACACCTTTTAAACGTTTTGAATGCATACATAATTGTTGTTTTTTTTTAATTTTTTTATCTCTTTTTAAATCTACGAAATGTTTTGTTTAGGACAAATTGGATTTTAACCACGATATTACAGGTGTCATTAATATTGTCAAAAACTTATTGTCAGTTTTTTACCCACCACAAAGTTGTCAGTGTAATGATCGATATTTCTATAAACTTTGTGTTATGGGTTTCTTTTAAAATTACCCTTCTCTTAATTTATTTCGCTATTTGATGATAGACTTTTAGGCATCTAAATTGACGTAAATGGGTTTATGCAGTTTACATTCTTATCTAGAAATTAGGTGTCTCTGTATAATGATTTGATGATGAGGTTCTATATTGAGAAATAATCATTCTTACATTAGATATTCTAAAAAAAATTTGCCGTCCCGATAATACGCAATTTTGACGTTTGTCATCGGGAGATATGTTGCTTAAGTTATATATTTGTTTTATTGTTATATACTAAAAATTAATAAAAAGTTTTCAAAATTTATATAATTAGTTTTGAGATATACAAAACAATGCTTATGTGAAAATCATATATAATAAATTTTGGTGTATCATTATTATAAAAAATCTATCTTCCAACCAATCCCTTAAAATATAAATAACTTTTTTTTACATTTTTACACGATTTATTTTCTTGGGGCTAATATATTTTGAAAAATATTGTAATTATATATGTCTAAAGTTCTCTGCCCGACTTATTTTGGTTTTTGGGCTACAAATTAATCTCTCATGGTTGTGTATCTAGTTGTATTTGTGTGATCTATTTTATTTTTTATATGTGTTGTCAAACATATTTTGACAAAATATGTCTACTTATATTGTTAATTAATTAATTCACGCGCAAATTTATTATTATGTTAAACTTGAAATGCATTGCATTGATCGTTAAAATTGTTGACGTTTTATTATGTAGTTATATTCACTTAGTTGAAATTAGACTTCGTTATAATTTTATTCTACTCGCTGATTGTTACGCGTTTTAAACGGTACATAATGTTATACACAGCGATAATATTAATATAGAACTCGGTGTAAAACCGTAAAAGCTTCGCTCATATTCGTTGAGCAGAAAAGCTTCTGTTCCTAGATTTTGTTTTGTGTAGCCGAGACAGAAATGTGTTATGACTTAGTCTCCTACGCGCAACACATACAGACTTAGGAACGCTCCACACAGCCTTTAAAATATCTTTATTACGTCAATGTTATATATCTTACTATTAGCTTGTATAATGGACGTCAACAGTTTTAGAAACATGTTTTTATTTTTAAGTTAAATATGTGTAAAACTTTTAGCTGCAATATATCACGTTCTTTTTTAGATATTTCTAATTTTTCTTTATTTCATTAGTTTCAATGTTTGTTGTAACCTTTCTTTTTTTTGTAGACAATTAAATGCTTGTTTGTGGACTTTTGCTGATGACATAGTAGTGACAGGGGTGTAGCTTATGAATTTTTCGAAAATAATTCCTACTAAATTCTCGAAAACTAATGGGTCATAATAAATTCTTTTAAATCTCATGACTAGGATCATACTAGTTTCTCGCTTGCAAATCAAGTTTTGTAGATAATTATTGTGTGCTTATTGATATACGCAAAATCAGAGTACCTCAAAACAATTTGTGGATAATAGAATACTTCAAATAAGCACAATGCTTACCCAGACAAAAAACCGTTACAAGGATGTCTATAAATATATACATTTTAAAGTCGCCTTTTACATCATCGAGTCTTGTTAATATTTTAAATTACAGATTTATAGTCATCATGCGATGTTATATCACTATTATCCCTCATCTATTATCCATACAATGGTTGCCTACCTAAATGACATTTACATTGTCAAATACAATGAACAGGATGAGTAAGCGAAACGAAACCTCGATTCACAAAGTAGCCGGTAGCTGGGACAGGCGTAGCTTACTTAACAAAAAATCAGTTTTAAAAGATTTTGTTAACGGTACGATAGAAACTATCAATATCTTTTCTGGTTGTCTAATGCTTAATCAATTTTCGCGTAATAAAAATAGACAGCACGTGAATGATACCTTATCAAAGTCCCAGAATCTGACGAAAATTAATCATCGTTTATTCCAATAATACTCAAGCAAACATTACAAACACTGGAAAAAAAAAAAATAAAGTCGATTACTAATTAAGATTTTCAATCAGTAATTAAAGATACATGCATCCAAAGGTTGTATTTAGTTTTCCTCGTAAAAAGAAGCAAAACCATGATTATGAATGTAACCCCTTATTATCAGAAAAAGTGCATGGTTTCATTAATAACTGTACATAGAAAATGTAAACATATGTACCTTAAAAAAACTATATTGCAACTTAACACACGCTGTCAAGTTCATAAGATATTTCTCAATCTTATAATTCTGAGTTTAACCTTTCTCTTCTGAGCCATTAAACCGGTTATCTTAACACACAGACTATAATCTTGCAAAGATTATTCCAAATAGATGCTGATTTACGCAGCATTGAGTTTCACTGATACCCTAAATATAATCACTAAAGAAATAAAGATATGAAAAGGACATGATCAAAAAATCTTACAATAAAAAGCAAGTGGTACTATTATTAAAACACCTATTGGATATAAAATAATTATCGCAAGATAAGATTATAATATAAGTATTAAAGCTTACCGAAGTGTTTTGAAATAAGCAGCCAACGATGTAATATTTAGTACTGGATAGGCACATTTTCTAATTCATTCCACATTGAGATGTCCCCAAGCCCAAAGAAGATTGTTCAATAGACACAATCTCAATCTTTTATAATGAAACAGAATGATCATAAAAGTCTTAATTAACATCGTACAACCCAACTGTACAAAACTTATAAAAAATTTTGCTAAAACTGTTCATATACAGTAAAAGCATTCTGTCTGCCACCCTTGCTGTTGAAGATGATTACTATCCACAACCCCAATGTTCATCGTCCTTATAGCCATGTGGTAATCTTTAAACCTATTGCCTAAGTCATTTCGTGTGTAGTCATTCCTAGAATACTGAACCGGTGTTATATGTTATTTTCTATATTTATAATATTTCTATAACTTAAACTCTTTAATATGTAAAAAATGTGAAAACTATAATTGCGCTAGGTAAACATGTGGTATTAAATTTGCATTCACTTACAAAGTAACATACTTTATTTAGCCCACGTTGATAAAATAATTTAATAACAAAAAAATACATAAGTATGAATATTATGGTCAAGACCTTTATGATAAATGGATTGTGCTATAGTAATTAACACAGCAAAATACAATAAAAAACCTTCAATTATTGAGAAAGCTCGCCTCTTTGAAATAGCTTTGTCTCATATGTGTAACTTTAACAGGATAATGGAAGCAGTTGCATCATATTAAAAAAAGGTATGCAAATCTTACATTTGACTTATGTCAAATATAAATATATAATAAGTCTTATATTGGTCCTCATACAAATTACATTGGCGGTTTTGCCTGTACTTGCAATCTATGATCTCAAATAACATCATCTTTAGTGTTAAGAATTCCAAATTCAAATTTTATATTCAGCTATTTACTCAATGTATTTTGTGTTTCGGAAAATTATAATTCCTTTGTTTTTTCCTCAATTGTTTTTTTTCTTTGCGTCACTCAGTTTACAAAATGGAAAACTTGAAATATCGCGCGTTATTTACGAGTACGAGTTTCCACCGTGGCACCAGTGCAGGCAGAAACGGCTCGAAGGATTAATGATGTGTATGGCGACGGTGCCGCAAAAGAAAACACAGTCGGTTTTTGGTATCCAACGTTTTCGTTCCTGGAAATTTCGACCTGCAGAACAAGCCCGTGGGACGGCCGGAGACCAAAGTTGTTAATGAAGAATTGAAGGCTATTGTGGAATCGGATCCATCGCAACCACGTCCGAGTTAGCTGCAGGGCTGCGGTGTTAGTGATAAAACTGTTTTAATCCACTTGAAGCAAATTGAGGAAGGTGAAAAAGCTTGAAAGGTGACTTCAAAGATTTTTTATGATTCCCGTCCCGAATGTTTTTTTTGTAAAGGGATCGATGAAAACTACCTATGAGATGGCAAAAGTGCATAGATAGCAATGGGTACATACTTTGATTAAAATAAATATATTATATTTAAAAAAAAATAACTTTATGTTCCTCCCATACAAAAGCCAATTTCATATGTAAGGACCTAATCTTATAGAGTACAAAAAGTCTAAGCATACACACATAATGACAGGAATTTTTCAATCGAATATTCCACTGTTAACTATTTCTCGTCGTTACGATCTCTCAGGCGAATGTGTGGTAAGACTATGTATGATAGGTGTACAAATATCGAATTTAGAACAGCAAGTGCAAGGCTGAGATAAGCATTATCGACAAAATTAAGAAAGGGCTTTTTACGATGGTTTGGTCATGTGGAGCGAATGAGTGATGAAAGAACGGCTAAAAGAAGTTTTAAATGCAAGTGTTCCTGGATGTAGAAGCTGAGGAAGGCCGAGAAAGACATGGCATGACCAAGTACGACAAGCACTTGAAAGTGGACATGTGAAAAGTCGGAATAATCGGCGTATGTGCATGAAAAGATGTATGAATGTATAGGAAGCAAAGGAAGAATGTCAGGACAGAGCGGTATGGCGTTCTATCCTCTCTGCCTACCCCTACGGGGAAATGGCGTAATGGTTAGTGAGTGAGTTAGTTAGTTAGTAGTTATTATGTCAACAACATTTATGAGATTTAAAGTATGCTCAGTATTTTACAAGCCGAAATATTAAGATCAATTATTAAAAATAATCAAGATTCACTGTGCACTTGGTGTACCAATGCAATGCCCTATGCACTATTAGCTGCGCATAAGCGAAAAATAGTACAATTTGACATCTCAACAGAGACGATAAACTTGGAAGGGAATATGGATATCTAGGCGTTTACAGGGCTTATGACCTGTCATTGGCTGGGTTAAGTGGCCACTTGATGTATTACAACATTCCCCATTTCACCTAGTATTTGATATCCATAATCTGCCAATATACAGTAAAATGGCGCGATGCTTAACACATGTGAACTCTCTGTCATCCATTGAGAAAATTGCTAAGCATTTTAGCAGAAACCTTTATTATTGCAAGTGAGATTCTTACCGAATTATATCACCTACTAGGAAACGCCTGAAGATGAATCTTCAATTTGTTATGCTTATAACTTTTTAATGGGTGAAATCCAGTTTTTGTCTACAAGTATTTGGACACGCTCAAAATGTTGTTTAGAAAAATAGTAGTTTAAGGTTTAGTTTTTATCCACATTTATTGAACTGACCCACTTACTTTCAAAAATATCACCAGGTAAATGATAAATCTCTTCTGAAATAAAACTACCCTTTAAAAATAAATTATTCCCAAAGTAATAAGAATCTCCAGCGTTTCTGAAAAGGTCTAATAAATGTAAATTATTGTCTCAAATGAGAAAACGTAGAATGGAGAGTGGAATTTTCCATATATTTGTTCCATTACGACTGATCTGTTTTATATTCAGGGTGCCCCCTTGTCTGCGATTGTTTCAGTGAACCTACTATTACTTACAATAAAAAACAAGAGAGAAAAGGAAAAAAAAGTTATTTAGGAAACTAATGGCAATAATAATAAATGCATGCTTTGTTAAGCACGGTTTTCATGATACGAGCTACGTATTTAGTGCCGTAGTAGATTTTTTCCTGGCCGCTCTCTAAATTTGAGTAATTTTTATTGGATAGACAAATTATAAACCCAACGTGACTGATTTTATAAAAAAACACTTATTCTTATATACGTGGCGTAACATAACACGATGTACAATAGGAAAACCAGTGAATCTACATAATATTTGGAGTCGATTTTGTAGAATTTTTTTTTTTATTTGAGCCATAGTTTTCGAGAAAATTGATCAAGAAGTAGTTTTTTTTTCTATAAATTTTTGCAAATTGCCATCAAATATAATTTATTTTGTCAAATTAATACTTTTCGTAAAGGACACCAAATAAAAAACCCGCATTTGAATAAGAATTCATGCAATTTTACTTAATCTGAGGTACTTATGAAAGCTTTTATGATAAGAAAAAAAAATGTTTTTTAAGCTCAGATTCAAAAGTCATACTACACATTCGACTCCAAATATGATGTAGATTCACCAGTTTTCGGGTTGTACTACTACACCACAACATGTGTTAAACCACAAGACGGACAAAATAAATATATTAATTAGATTTTTTTTGCGCTTTTGTTTTACGGTCTTCAGTCGACATTTTATAATGAAAAAAATAAAACTTTAACAACATTTTAAACGTATACAAATACTTGTAGACAAATAACTGGATTATACCCATGCTGGGCGGATATCAGATATTATTGATATCCCAACAAAGACAGAGAAACTCTGGATCGAATGTGGGTTATCTAGGCGTTTACAGAGCTTATGACCTGTCATTGGCTGGGTTAAGAGAGACATCTTCAGGCGTCTTCTAGTAAGTAATAAAGCTCGGAGAGCCTTGCCTACACCAATAAAGATAGATTGCCAAAAATGCTTGTCTCTAGAGAGAATAAATGTTAAAAATTGTCGAAAAACAAACTCAAATGTGGAAACTTCTGTACAGATTCAATATACATAGTAGTTTCAAAAATTTGTCATATATGGTTGTCAGATGATGGGCGGAATGGGGAATGTTGTAGTACATCAAGTGGCCACTTAACCCAGCCAATGACAGGGTCACAAGCCCTGTAAACGCCTAGATAATCCACATTCGTTTCCAGAGTTTCTCTATCTTTGTTGGGATATCAATAATACTTAATTTAATGGTTAATGTGTTTTCATTTAAAACTATTTTAGAGACTGAAGATTCGCTTTCATATTATCCGTATCAACGAAACTTAACCGCCAGGATTATATCCCGAGTCCTCTGATGAATTTTTCTCCTTAAAAGAAGACACTGTTGTCAAAAAAACGCAAAACATTTTTTATCACCGAAAGCTCCTTTAAAAAATTAATCATTTCTCAATTTCTCCCAGTTCCAGTATCTTGGGCTGTTATGGTGCGGATTTCTTCCCCTCCCATCTGTAAAAAGAAAATTGATTTTTGATGACGGCCCGCTGAGAAGAGATTTGTGATAACGTCAGCGTCCGTCATTTTTCATGAATCTGATTAATTAATTCACTTGTCTGACGAAGAACTACAGCGGTCTCACGTTTAAAAAATAATAAATCATGACTCCAGTATAGCCAAATTAATAACTTATATTTTTTTTAATTATTGTTATCGTATAATTTTACCGTAGTAATTTAAGCGCCTAAGTACCTTATTTCCTTTAATTACACACTATGTATGTCATTAATATTATTGTCCTTAATCGACCTAAAGTAGTAACGATTTAAAAAAAAAAATAGGTTCATTTTTAAATCAGCCGGGGCTTACTTTATTAGATTTTTCAAACGCTTTATAGCATGTGGAAAAAATGCCTTTTAAATGGCGGCCTCCGTAGCGTAATGGCTTAGACGTTGGATACAGAGGCTCCGGGCTCGATTCCTGGTGAGAACACAAAAATTAAAAGTGATTTTTCTCAAGCCTGGGTGTTTCTGCCATTGCTCCCTTCTGTAAATGGGCAACCTGGCCTGTTGAGGTGATGAAAAAAATAAAAAAACAGTTTTTTAATTTGGTTTAGTCCATGTATCGATATCGTTATTTGATTATCCTTTCATCACCCATTACATTAAATATTCACGTACCCATGTAATTTATCTATAAGAAATACCAACACAAATATTCCGGGTTTCAAATCAAAGAGATCTTTTTTTATGGTGTGTTTGATATAAACGTTATACGAAATCACAAGTCAGATTCAAAATACACTTTGTTAATAATATAATATTTATAAAGGATCACTACCCCACCCGAACATTCTATTATCAATCCCATTGATTCATCTTCTCTTCTTTTATCTTTTGTTTCCTTTCTGAATGCCCCTAGGCCCAAAGGGTTTTGCAAACATGGCATGCAAGGGTTGAAAATGAAAATAGATTCAGCCACTGACTAAATGGGCCTTTGAAAACGCCGAAATTAAATATTTTGCGGGTGATTTGTCTGAACCTATTCATTAAAAGACTCTTACAAGAGAAATATTTGCGGTTAGTTTTGCTAAATGATATTCCGTGTGTAGTTTCTTCTTGTGAAAATACCGAAATTTGGGGAAACGCGTTATTTACACTATTTAAATTACTAGTTTTCTCTTTTTTATAAGATATTGTTTCTTTGCATACGGGACTAATATTTTTTAAAAATTTATTAATATAAAACATACATGTATTATATTCCCAGGAGTTATAAAAACTCATTTCGGGACCGGTATTATGTACATTTTTAATTACATTTTGCACAATCAAACACGAATAAGAAAGACGATACAAAATTTACATATTCAATCTTAATCCTATACATCATAACTTATCATTGAAAAACATATTTAAATTCAAATCTTAAGGGGTTCTACTATGTATTGATTTGTTTATTTTTACTAAAAAATTATCAATACACACTTCACTTGGTGTACCGATGTACCAATGCAGCGCCCTATGCACCATTGGGTGTGGATAATGGGAAGTAGTAGTAGTAGTTACTTCATAGGGTAGTTTATTATATTGGGTTTTTTTACCGAATTATATGGCGTTACTAACGCTCTAACGGTTTGAGTCTTCGTAGATAAAATCTCCAGATTTTTTATGTTCCAGCCAGCGCTGGCGCAGTTTCCTACCATTATACATTTACCAAGTTAGCCATAAAATTTTATCTACACTAATATTTTCAACTCTATTTTTTACATTTAGCCCTTTATAAACTTTAAAATTTTGTCATTTTTTATTCTCTGATCTCCTATCCATTTTAATGCACTTATACATAGAGACAATTCTGTGACTTTGTTTTTTTTTTTCTTTACTAATCTTATATTTTTTGAACTCTTGTTGCATATTTTTGAAAAAGTAATTGTTTTTTTTATTTGTTTTGTAATATCTTGGAATGTATCCCTTTAACAATTTTATTTATTTCTTTACTTCATTATTTTTGATTCTTTGGTCTACTGACATTATATTCAAAAGTTATTCTTTTTTCTTATGTTTGTTATTCTACTGCACTTCAATATATTTAGAACTGCCGCAAGTTGCCCTGTGGCTTCCCAGATCCGGTTCGAAATAATGGTTATAATAAGGCTTTTGATTTTTGTGTTTGGTAATAGGAATTTGTTACTAGGGATAAAAACCGTATCCTTGTTTTATCCCAAGTCTGGGTATTGCCAACGGACCGGCTACCAAAGCGAATTATAGAATTGATCGGACATTTTTGTAGCAACTTGTGTAAGCTTTCTTACCTTAGTGAAGAGGGGAAAGCGAACACCATTTTCGTTCAGAAATGGGGTTAAGGTGCTATTGATGTCAAGTGGTTTTCGGTTATCAATTTATGCATATGATTCGTTATCTATCGTATGAGTGTTAGATAGGGAGGCTTATACGCCGGGAAGATTTATACAAACATATGTTAATATTAGATCGTAAAAGAGTTGATGTTTTTTTTTAAGATAACTAAACAAATTATAGCCAGATTTTGACTGGTGGAAAATGTTCTGGGATCGAGATTAAATATCCTAGGTCGATCCAACTCTACCACAACTCGTTTCGTACAATCTACACAGGTATCTCACTAAACTATTTATTTCAAACTTGGTTTGGATTGTCAAATACGTATTATGTTTTTTTGGATGCAAAAAATGTATTTTTCTTTTAAATTTTGGTGTCTATTATCATCCAGCGAAGGCGTTTTGGCCGATGGGCTCTAATATACTTTGTTTTATGCCTCCGTGGAGCCTTAAACATGCTTGCCTTATTTTTCTAAAATCAGGCTCTTCGGCGTCCAAGGAGTCCTTGTGACATCTGTCAGCAGTTTAGGTCAGAACTACGGGACGTGGTCCTTTACCTGATCAGGATGCGGATTTGGCGGATAATTGATTGGCTTAGAGGCAGTCTTTGAAATACTCATATGCTCCACATTAGATGTGAAATATGGGATTCTGATGATGTTTCTAAATCGGCTTCACTTGAGTAGAAAATGCTTTTTTGCGTATAAACCTAAACCCTACTTCTAAAACATACTCTATTTTAGAGGGACCTGAAACTTAATTTGATAATAAGCGGACCGCAGTTGCTATTGTTTCTTATAGTAATTTGTTACGGTCATCGTATGATTGAAATTTTGACAATAGTTAAATGTTTTGGGTTTTCCCGCTCGTTCTTTGATGGTGAATTCTTCAAATGGGATATAATAAATATAAAATTTAACTATTACTACCTGCTATAATTAAGTTAGATTCTTGGCGCTATCACAACGATATTGTATATTTTTTTATTGTTAACCCATGACGTATTCACCATATTTTTTGTTTTAAACTTTTCCATTATATTATTTTTGATACTTTTAACGATCCAATATGCTTTAAACAACCAAAGATAAAGAATCCAACTTGCTCACTTAAAAGCCGTTTTCTTATGCAAAATGCTCGTAAGTCAACATTTTATCTGTGCGTTTAATAGGTTTTAATATGGGGACCCGAAGATCCTGGGAGTGCTTGTAACGTGGTCTGGTATTCGGCCACTTCCATCCGGAAAGGTTTTCTAAAATGTTGTTTTTTACAAAAGTCCCTGACTTCGCGATATTTGAATCTTAGGCTTCTATGCGAATATATTGTTTAAGAAAGCATAGCGATTTTCATTAGGATGTTTATGGTAGAATTTATCTCTTAAAAAAGTGACCCTTTTTTTTCCACCGAAACATAATATATTATGTTTTATTTGACCTGAAAAATCGGATTTATTTCGTGACTATTAAATTCGGGTATTTTCTTTTTACTTTCTCACGACTTTTTTATTTGAATGTCAATGATATTTTTATTTAATTATCCGCCTCGTGGCTTAAATTAATATTTGAGTAAATTTTTTTTTACCTGGGACTGGCACTGATGTGTATTTCTGATCATCAACATTGGCGTTCAATGCTGTGCCTTATGCACTATCTAGGCGCGGATATGCGGAAGTCGGATTACATTCACATTAGCTTCCATCTTTCTTATTGTTTTAATAATGCTTGATGCTTTATTTTTGAGTTTTTATCAGTTGTGGTGAGTACATGGTGCGAGTCTGGTCTCAACGCCGTCGTGTGACTCCAATTTTCACATATTTTTGGTCGTCAATTTTAGACTTATATACCTATTCGTCGTATTCAAATTCCATAGCCCATCTACAAACTTCATCGCATCCTACTCAATTTCCATTCTTTAATCTGACACCATCGCTATATAGAAAATATCCTTTTTGAGATTGGGTATAAACAATAAATTCTGACATAGATATGTTTATTATGTGATGTTTCCATTTATTTTTTTTACGTTTTTAAATGATAAAGTCTTGTCATATTCTTAATTACAATGTTTGCCTATAAAAATATATCTCTCTTGTGTATGAATCCTGCTATATAGTTCTTATCTCTATATTGAAGTTTTGTTAGGCCATTGAAGAGATAGTTATTTTGCCGTTCCGTTTTCAGTTTGTCTTGTTACAACAACTTTACACACCCCGTCATTAGGGGGGGAATGGCAGAATTGAAGCTTTTTATCTTGGTCCATATGCTAAAGGTCGTTAAGTTGACACCTGCAGTCGGTTCCGGGTTAACAGTGAAATATAATCAAGCAGTAATGGCCAAGCCACAAGATTAAACTTGACTATTTTATCGTATACATAGCAATCAAAATGCCACAAACTATTCGAGAAAATCATACTGTTTTTTTAGTAAATCCAATTATGTTCAAAATGTGTTCAGCTTAAAATCGAAACATTGGAATTGTAAACAATCTTCCCGATGCTTCTTCTATAACTTATATTCGAAGTCCTTAGTATTTGCGCAGATTCGCGTAGTGTTTCGGGCCTTCACCAAAATTTCCAAAAAGGATGTCCCTTTTATTAAATCGGCTGTCGTTGGGAGTTCAGTGATTCAGTACCAGTCGTAGGAAGCAGTAATACAGTTACTATTCTGTCTTCATAAATGAATATGTGGTACATAATCATGCGGAGCGATAGCATGCTCGGTTTCAGTTTAAGAAAACCATCTCCACTAACGAGGAGTAAGAAGACGAACTAGTCATAGACGTCATAAACGCACTCTCCTAACGGAAGTGGACATGGGCTGGTCATGTTGCGACGCCAGAGTGAGAACCGTGGACGTAACGCCTGCTCAAATGGAGATCGTGAGCTGCAAGTATAAAGTACTGCGGATCCAGATGGCAAATCGAAGCCCAGGTGAGAAGCAGTGGACCAAACATGAGGGGGGAGTCCTATGTCCAGCAGTGGTTTAACAATGGCTGATATAAGAAGTTGATATAAACAATAAACATATTAACATAATTAGTAGTTGGCTTGATTCTATTAGTGTATATTCTCAGTTTCTTTTTGCGTAATAATTGCCAAGAGTTGTGAGTATTCACCGAGCGACATAGTACATTTTCGCGGACATGTTTTGTAGAATGACCAGTTACTTCAGAACAATCCAGCAAGATCCCTTTTCATGGCCAAAGCCTTTTTACTACATGACTAATGTCGCTTCGTTTTTAAAGCGATCGTATTATTCATTCAACTGTTTTAATGTTTTACGAATGCACACTTACTAAATAATTAACTCTTTCATTATAAATTATACTTTTTAATTAATTGAATTCTTCTTTCGTCTTTGACGTACGTCAATATATGGAAATGCTTTTTCCTTTTGTGGAGGTCTTCGATTTTTTTATATCAAAAAAGTTTCGAAGATTTTGTCATTTGAAATCAACCGATTCTCGAATTGAATGGGTTTGTAGTTTGATTTTTTTCTTAAGTTCTAATATTTTATTTATTCAAAACTTGATGTACAATTATAATAGCAAGTGTAAAATGTGCGGGCTATTATACTCCGCCTCGTAGTATTGTTGTAGCGCATTTGGTTACTGTGCATGAGTCGCGGGTTCGATTCCCGTGGGGGTCATATGATTAAGTTTATTTAATGTGATTTTATATTAATATTTCATCTGTGAAAACCTTGGGACTGGTTCTTATGCGTTACCAATTGAATTTAAACAATCATATTTCCTTTCATTAAATCTTTATTTGATATAGTTTATTCAAAACATATTTGAGTTATTCTGATATGTACAGCGGTCTTAAATATGATTTCCAAAATGATAACTTAATTGATCGCTTTGGATAGCCTCGTTCGGGTATTTTATGTGTTTCGTATTATATCTATTCACATTATTCAATTATGTTCTTGGCAATCGGCGTATTTTTGGGAAATAATAGAGTATTGGTTTGCATAAATTCGTGGTTGCGTACCAAAATATTTGGCTGGCTTTGTATTTACTTGTGGTTATGCAAATTCATTATGACAATAATGTTTAATTTAATTAACCACTTAGAGTCATTATGTCATCTAAATACACCTGTCAGTTTATAATTATGTATGTGAGTAGGTTGCATTAATTGCACTTCCGTGGATTATGTTAGTGCATATGATAAATTCCATTGAAGTTATTGTCTCCGATTTCTAAGTTAATACAATAAAAATTTATAGGGGGCGTAGAAAATTTTAAAAACTGGCTTCTTCAACAAGTTAAGAGATATTAGAAAAAATCTCAGGTTCAATGTTCATTCATTTTTTTCCACTTGATAAAGTTGTCGTTCGCTCAGGGACGTGAACCTGGGACCATCTGATTCCACGTCAGGGCTCTTGACCAACTGTGCTTAGCGAATAACAAACACTTTATCCGAAATAAATTAACGACTTTGATTTTTCTATTCTGTCCTCCCAATTGTTTAATAAAATACTTAAGTGTTATGCATTTTAAATTATACGCTTCATTCTCAGAAGAATGATAAAAATATAAATTTTTAAAACTATAGTTATTTTTTTGTTGTATTATTGTTATTTATGTCTCGTTTTGTACTCTTTGTAAGACAAAATTCTAACACTGTTAATGGTTTAAACTAAAACTTGGGTATTCTTGTGTGCCTTGATATGATTATTAATTTTCTACTGTTTCATTTTAATTTTTTGTGTAGCGTGAGGCTCAGGATCAATTACCTTTAATTACGTCAAATCACAAAAAATGCTTAGTTAAATTGTGCTACACTATTTTATAAAATCCAATTTACATGAAATTGCCTTTAAGGACAATCTTAATCCTTATATTTACTCGACAGGAAAGGATTTGACAGAATCTTGTTGGTGATATCTAGCGAGGGGTTGGGAGTTTTCAAATTTTTATGCATTAAATTAGACATGCCAGTAATGCATAAAAACATTGATTTATATTCTGTTCCGAGAGCAAAAAAGCCTCATATTGTTTTTTCATGAGGAACTTTAGCCTATTTTGCCGCAGTTTGCTGTATTTCTACAACTGACAAGTGTAAGTGTGGTAGATAACAGCTAACTGCGGACAGGTATTGCTATAAAATCAGCTATACCGCGGACGAAGTTGCTATTAAAAAATACACCAAATTGCGGCAAAGTGCTATAGAATACAGCAAACTGCGGCAAAGTGCTATAGAATACAGCAAACTGCGGAAAAGTGCTTTTAGAATACAGCAAACTGCCTGCGGCTAAATAATCACTAGGAATTGCGTCTCCTGAAAAACGTTGATTTTAAAGATGAGGCTTTTTGGCAGTATATTTTTACCTAAGAAACTCAACCTTTTTCATTAAATTATTTTTTTCGTGGAATCTTATTATTCGCATTATACTGATTGGTTTATTTTCCCAAAAAACACCTGAAAACCGATATTCATAAATTTAGAACCGGATGTACGCCATTTTAGGGAATCCCTGAGCAGGTAGGTATCGGGCGACGTAGCCCCGGAATCATTATATTTTTCTTATTTTTTGCAGCGTTTACGAATTTTAGATGAGGACATCTGAGCTTTAAATTGATAGTGAGAAGAGGTTTCAATCCATCTTTATTAGGGCCGTTGTTTGATCAGAAGTAGATGTTAAGTCTTACGTTATTAGTTAAATAAAACAGTGGGTTAGAGTATATTTTTTAAGGTTATTCTGAATGGTGTTGTTTGACTTCGGTTTTTACTCATTTTAATAATAGTCCCTGGGTAATTGCTTCCAATCTTATATGAAATTTAGATGGTATGACCGATTTCTTAGTTTTTTCTATGACACAAAAATTACACATTGATTATTAGGGTTGTGCGTTGTCGTCTTGAAGCATTCGGCTGTTAGATGGCTGCCATTTTTTCAAACTTATACTTTTACTTATTCCCTCCAATTTCGGCGGATTTTTTTTTTAACCTGTGAGTATGCATTTTGACACCGCGATAGGAGTAAATCACGATCTAACTACTATCTTTTCAGTATTATTGCTTAACTTTTACTTTTAATTTAGATTTTAACTTATTACACTGATCATAACCGGCCCTAAGGGTCGTAGTCGTAACACCATAAATCCCTATTTTTGATCTTCTATTTGGTTTTTCAGTAAACAATCTGCGTTTCGTGTTTGGATAAACATGTGAGTGCTTTTATATTTTTGTGGTCATATGTTTATACACGACCTGCCATAATCCCTGGAAAGGGATTTAAATTAAATATATTTGTAGATATCAGTTAATAGTATTTTTTTTAAATGTTGTATTGTAAATATGTAAATTACGTTTAACTCTTTTTGATATATTTGTAGCTGATGATAAAATTATTTTTTTCCCCTTAGTTTTTGTACGTTTATTTTAAATCTTTTTAATTCACCAAAGCAAGGATTTTTAATTATTATCATTGTACCGAGGTTTTTTGTTAAGACACTGGGTTTCAATTAAAAGGTCTCTTTTTTAATGATAGTATAAGAGATTAATTGGCGGATCGACGCGCGACGGTTCTTGTTTTCCTACTGGTTGAATTATTTTGAATATCTATTATTTTGATATATCTATTTTATAATTGTTGGAATATCCCAAGTTGAAATTATCACAACGTTGTATAGATACATCTTGATTTTTTTTACTTATCAAATCGAGAGAATGATTGTACTGGTCTTTCTGATCACGGTCAGCTTCTCGAATCTACTGAACTAAACGTCGGATTCATATCTCGAGATTTTAACGATTTGCCTTATCGCAATTAAGATACTAACAGCCTATCAACTACGATATAACAAACCTAAAAACCAAAGGGTTTTTTTATCTGGGAACAGTCAGACAATAAGCGGGCAAAAGAAATCGTATCTGTCGATGACGCTATGATGATTTTGTCTTTACTCTTGATTGTTAAATAAAAATTAAATATGGTTTAGGCTTTTTAAATCATCGCTTCAATTCCAGATGTATAAAGTTATAATAACTACTATATTATTTTATAATCATACTTTTACATCTATTTTACTAAATTTAGGCTAACTCATACTGTTTCATTATTTAATGTTTAATTTTTATTTAAAGTTGATCATTTTACATGCACGTTTTAATACTTCGAGATGACATCGCATTATTATGCAAAAAGGTTATGGGGAGGATGATAGTAGGATCATTAATCATTTACAGAAGATAACATTTTTATAGTGAGTTTTTTATAACTGTTTTGATATGTCAATCTTTTACTCTGAGAGGGTTGTTTTTCTAAAAAATAGTATTAGAAACTGATAGCAGAAACATTTTTGATTAACTAGAATCATTACCTTTTATGCCCTTGTAAACTTTTTACCTTTCCTTACTTTTTCTTATAAGTTGCCTTAAAATTGAATTATACTGTGGGATGTTATTAATGTATCAATATATTTTATCATTATTATTTTATCAGTTCTTCGACTGGGACTGAAAGTTGATGGTAATAGAACATTTTTTGAGATTTAAAATTTACACTTTATTTATTAATGACTTTTCATTGTAAACGTCACTGTTGACCATTGTTCGGCAGTTTGCGTCTGAGCTGCGGGTCTGGACTTGAATTGGGAGGTTGGATCGGGAGATGGCGGCGTTTCGCTTGAACTGGAGGCGGTTGGGGATTCCATATGCGCCTATAGGGAGCGGATATGTATGATGATGTTGATGAATGTAAACTCTTTTTAGTAATGTATTATGAGTTAATTAGTGTGGCAGGTCGAGTGGGTGTTTTATGGCGTTGTATCCTCTTGCCATCCATTAAAGGATTGCATAATGGTTAGTTAAGTTTTAAAGTGTGTGTGTCTGTATGTGTGTAACATGGGATCTGATTCTTAGTCTGATTTCTATGTACAAATAGTAGATATGTTAGTACGGATCATAAATATTCTTATGATACCTTGGACTGGCACAAACCAATCAAGATACACTGCATTAATGTACCAATGCTGAGCACTTTGCAACCTTAGGTGCGGCAGGGTAAGTAGAAGGTTGAATATATGTGCATATCAGAACTCCGTTCAATATTAAGTATATAATGATTTATGTTATTTTATTATTACACGGTTTTAGAAGAATTTTCCTCTAAGCGGTGCTTATAAAGTTCTCCAATTGTCATTATTATTAAAACTGTTGACATTTTTTTCAACTATATACTTTACTATTCCTAGATGTAATCTTACCTTAATCTACCGGAAACGGCTCAGTTTGGAGTGCGTACAATGTTTGCATTGTGTTGTGTGCCAGTATTTGTTTATCTGTTTAAATTGTTTGAAAGTACCTGTCTGATGGTTCACTTCGTACGATGGCCAGATACTATCGCACTAAACTCATATTCAATTGGACAAGTTTTCCAATTTTAGTTATTTAAATAATATTCCTTGTGTAAATAAAATCACGCAGTGGAGCTATTAATTTTTGAAAAAATTAATAAAACTTGGTTGAAAACGCTGGATTCTGGAGGTAGAATTTTTGTATTAAGAATGGTATTATCTCAAAGAAACGAATTAGTATTCATCTATGGATATTGCTTATCCTTTACTTTATTAATAGAAAAAAATAGTATTTTTGTTTGTTTGTAGAAAATATTTGCAACAGAAAATATCATAACATTGTTTTCTATTTTTTCGCTTGGTTCATTTTAATAGACGTTTTTAATATTGATTCACCATAATAACATTTAATTTGTAAGGTACCTACAAAAAAGGTGCCCATTTAAACACTTTATAATTCCTATATGATTCTATCATTATATATTATATTGTGTCATATATTTATTTTTTTGTTATCCAAAACCATTTTTATTCAAAATAAAAATAAAAGTATCCTTATATAATATTTCCCGTTAGTATTTTAAGTTGAGAAGTCGACATTAATACACAAACAATGAACTTGAAAAGTGGAATTTTAGTAGCATCCTAGTTTTAAAATAGGGGACATAGAGTCTAGAAGATGATCATAGTCTGTCGGCGACCTAGGTTCTCTATTTCCAAAGCTCAACAGCCTTAGTCTTCATTGAATTCAGTACTTACATATCTCTTTAAATAATTAGTATGAAACATCTAGAAGATTGCATCAGTTTTCAATATGTGGGGTTATTCATATATTATATTGTTGTTGAACTTGTTCCTTGGACTTTGAAAATAAGATTTTAATGTCATGGGGATATATATGACATATGACTCCTTTGCCAATGATTTAATGCAGGGATATTCCATATACTTAATGCTAATGAGACTTTTTAGTCAGAGTATCCGTTTTAGATAAATTTTGTACAGTATCCCTAAAGTCTTGGGATATTATTTGATCCTCAGCTCAACACCTCACATTTAATCAAAAAGTGACCCCTTATCGTCATCGTACTGTAAAGTTTCAATATAACAACGATTTTTCTAGGATCACTTTAAAAAATAATTGCAGGCGTTGTATTCTACTATTCTACCGATGTATGAGCTTATTACAATGCTTAATTTATGTCATACCAAAATATGATTCATGTTTGAGTACGCATTTATTGATTATATTGTGGTTCCAAGACTTTGAGATTAGAACTCGATTATAGTTATTGTAACATAGAGACTCTTACAATAGTGTCTGTATCTGAGGACTTGTCAGGGCAGTTTGATAATGCGCTGAATATGCTATACATGTGACCACCAATTAGAAAATTGATCGAGTTCGATCATGATGTACGATTCGAGTAGTTCTCTATAAACTATATATGCTAACCGATATTACAAACAAGTATGGTGTAAATATATTTATGTATTTTTTTTTCTTATAAAACATGTATTATCTTAAATAAGTAGCAAATCTATGTTTTATCTGTTTCTTACAAAACTGAACGCATTAGCTTTTAACTACATGACAGCAGTCTGGAAACACTTTGTTTGAAGATATGTGGTCCATGGGATTTATGTAAAGTTGTTTATCTAGACTGGTCTCGGGGATTAGCTTATATGTTACGGACTTGCTTGATTAGTTGTGACATAGATATTCCGTGGTTTATACAAAGATTGGTACATTAGTACCATTGTCCCAGGATTAAATAAATACACATACAAACTAGGTGCTTAAAAATCACAACTTAACTCAATCTACGGTTTTATCTATTGTTCTTAATATATGTTCATGTTTTAGCAAACAAAGCACCCTCAGTACTTTATATACTTAGTAGACTTCTGGATACATTGGCACACTGACAAATTCTACTCAAAGTTCTTTGTAGTGATATGAAACTACAATCTAATTTTACAAAACCCCAACAATAAAAATAAATTTGACCGGATTGTGCAAAAACTAATCTATTGATTGATGAGTTTATTTTTAAAGCAATGTCTGGCATGTAGCATGACAGCTTAACACCGAAATAATTGTCAAAGTTTTTAAGAACACAACCTAATGGGCATCAGTTGAGTCCATCATTCCATGTGGATGGTAAGTGGAAATTCCCGACCGTGTTGTATGCGTTCTGTTTGCTGCACAAATTTGTCTGTACAGTGTGGAGGTGGGATAGCACTGGGCTGCTGGGCTAACCTACATTATATGAAAAAATTAAGCGATATAACGGCCGGCAGGATTGTCATTGGGTATATACTAAACCATATAACTTTAAAAGTATGTGTGTAATCATCAGTATTATAAGTACATATATAAACTTTTATATCCATGAAGAAAAACAACAGAATAACATGACGAAGTCGTCAAGCACAGATATTCACTGACGCTGCATGATTTTCAAATGCTGCGCAAAGTAAGAAAAACAAAACAAAAGAGAAAAAAAAACATTAGATTGGTATATGATGGTTATTTTCTCTGCTGAATTCGACACTCGGTACGGGTATCTTAAGATACAAAAACGTTTCACTATTGTATTAGAGTTGATCGTAAAACAAGATAGACGTTAAAACAATACAGCCTTACTTACCTAAAATGCAGAGTGATCTCCACATTATCAAAGAATTACCTACTCAAAATATGTAAATACCTGCACCCTCAATGACAGCAAGTATATTAGCACTATGGAGTATGAAATCCCTCTGAGAACAATTGACACCAAATTATTATTCGGTTTATCGACCCAAATTAAAGGACATTTCTCTCGAACAAACATTTACAGCAACTAACCATTGAGCTACAAGAGTTAGTAATTTTGACAAGGGTTAAACCAAGTTTAGTTCCGAGTTCTGAATAATTGATTTGATTTTTAAAGATTTAGAAAGTTTTAAATGAATCCAGAGTTATTACAATAGATAAATAATAATATGATACTAAAATATTTTTAATATGAATATGTTAAATTTAATTCAGCCATTCAAAATTTTTATAGTTTAGATGTTGGCAGAAAAAATCGAGATCTTTATCCTCACCATAAGTAATTAGCATTATATTAAACGTTTTAATCGCCTGTTATCTCAGATATATCACCAGAATGATAAAAATACTAAAAAAACCATTTATTCAGTTTTTTTCCACAAATAATACTTACTAGATATCTTAAATACAATTCAATTCTTATTAGAATCATATTGCCAAATGATTTAAATTTCGAGGAAAATCTATGCAAGCGTTTTTATACCCAAAAAATTTCCCCCAAACATTTCTTTTAAAATTTTTTGTTTTGGGCCCAAATAAAGTAAAGGGAAAACCCCTTACGACTTCCTTTTTTCCCAGTATCCCACTACAAAAAAAATAAGGGAAAAAAAGGGTTTTTAAAATTTTAAAATTTTTTATTTCCCGATACCCCGGAAAAACCCTTTGGATTTTAAAAAGGGAAGAAGGGACTCTCCCAACTTTGGTTTATTGAATGGAATTTTTTTTTGTAGAACTCCCTGATATTTTTATGTTAAAAAACAAAAAAAGATTTTTTTGGTTTCTACGGTTTTAAATTAAATTTTGGGCATTTTTTTCGCCTTTTAAGGGCATTATCAAAAATTTGATAATGCCCTTACAAGGCGAAAAAATTTCACTAACAAAAAACACGGAGAACCAAAAAAACGTTTTTTGATTTTTTAAAATAAAAATACTCTCCTAACCTTTTTTTTTGGGCCTGATAGACGGGGAATAATTTTTTACTTTCGTGGTATTTTTTTTAAATTTTATTTTTTTTTTTATTTATATAAAAAAATACTTGGTTTTTTATTCCCCGGAGTTTTTTAAAAAAATAATTTTGGGACCGGTAAAACCCTACTTTTTTAAATTTCATATTGCAAAAACAAACACGAAAAAGAAAGACGATACAAAATTTAAACCCTTTTAAACTTTTAACCTATACAACATAACTTTCATTGGAAAACCCTATATAAATACAAATCTT
>JAGVSP010007219.1:0-16704 GCA_022494985.1 Micrasema minimum
ATTCAAAATCAACACACGACACAATCGTTCTTAACAGGTCTCTATATCTACATTGGTCTACATCAACAACAGCGCCGCCAAGCGGGAGAAATTAGCATGCCTTGTTGCCATTAACATATCACTGCAGGACTATGCAATCAAGTTAAATAATTACTTATTAAGATGAATCAGAATTCAGAATCATCATTTATCACCTGCTTATCCATCGCATTGCATATTATTATGTCTCATTTATATGTTGGCTGAATGATTTCATCTTTTTAAAAAGTAATTTTAGTTATCAGAATTACTTAACTTATGTTTTAATTTCTATCAAACATATTACTAGAATATGTGATTACGTTGTGCACAATCCTGTTACACAAATGGAATGTTGGTGTCATCTTTTTATTAGTTTTATTTATCCTTTTAAGTTATATGAATTTTACTGAAATTATAGATATTTTTATTTATCATCATCCTTCTTCTAAAATATTTATTCCCTAGTTGTTCGCTTTCGATATTCTTGTTGAAAAAACTGTTCCTGCCTTTAGTGGATACAACTGTTTTCAAGGTAATCTGTTCTAAACATTCTACTCCCTATCTTAATCCATAAATTATTTTCACATAATGTGATCATACATCCAATTTAAAAAACTGGTATCAATACAAACTGATGAGATATCTACCAATCTTGTTCTTTCAAAACCCTTTCGTGTGTAAATATCGTAAAAAAATTTTAAGTAAATATTGTCAATTTTATAAATTTATTTTTTTTCAATATCAATCATATTTTTAGAAAGTACCTACTTACCTAAAACAACACTTCTAATTTCTTACTTTTGCTAAATTTTTATAAAATTAATGTTTTCTACAAAATTGTCAAAGTAATGACTCGGGTTCTATTCCCTATTTATTTAATATTTGGAAATAATATAGTTAAATTTTTTTAATAGTCAAATGTGTCAATTTATTTTTTTTTTATTATGTGCACGAGAGGGGTTAAACAAATTTTCATTTCTTATTATGTAGGTAAATATACCTGTATATTTCACCTCTCAAATGTAAATAATATTTTATATGATGACTAAATGCACTGGTTATGGATATAAATATTAGTGGAATATGTAAATATGTATTTACATTAAAAAAATATTCTATATGAAAATAATTTTATTTGTATTTTAAAACATTTAATCTCCGCTTCTAATTATAACGATTAACAGTGGTGTATTTGATCACTGGTTTTCCAAATGACGATGAAAATTAATTTTTTTCACCCCTATAGTATTTACATTTTGGTGATCAGAGACCCCAAACCCCTTTTGCAACTGAAATTAAATTTGTTTTTCATTCTGGAAAAATAATTATGAAATGTCATTATCTACCAATCACTTCACTCCACCAGCATTTTGTTCCCTGTGCATGAGATCCATTCAACCAAAAATAACTTTATACATTTATTGTCCTGAAAATATTATTAAACTGAGGATTTCTATCTTCATGTTACCTACTACGAAATAAAATCAAAATAGTTAAGGTATCGCAATCCAAGACATAATATTTCATTAGTTTTTATATTTTAAAGCAGTTTTAATGAAATCTTTGAAATCGATAATTTATCATTTCAAATTTTCTGAAATTAAATTTCTTGTAAGTAACATTCATCCAGTTGTCTGGTTAAATTTTATTAAATTTCCTTACGTAGGTACACTTTATTTCGCATAACAATAAACCTACACAAATGACCCTTCCAACTTTTGAAATAATCTAACAAATCCAGGTGATTTTTCGACTCATCCAAATCCCGATTAAAATTAAATTATATTGAAAAAATAACACCTTTTTCTATATCAGTGGTAATCGTGTATGAAACCAATAAAAATTTCAATATTTTACAATCTGAATTTGCTTTGTCTTTCATTCCTCTAAGAGCCCCCGCAGACTAGTCTCTACATTCTATCGGGCGATAGTTTAGTCGGGCTTTTAATCAGTATGAAGATGTATGCAAGTGCGCATACTACAACGATCCGGTATCGGCCGATTGCTAAGTTTAATAGGCCTTGCGATTGCCTTTAAACTATCCTATCGATAAACTATCGGCCGATAGCTTAATCAGTATGGCGCTCTTCCCACGCGCGCACACTTGCCGATCGTTTAATTGGGCGATAGCTTTCTCCTTCGTAGTATTGCAGCAATAATAACGTTTCTTGGCAATATTGTTCCAACATTCATTGCGACCGCTCTCTTCAAAAGTCGTTTATTAACTGGAAAATCATTCGAGAGCAGTTGGCCGACTGTTTTCTAGTCTCGCACTCATCACACCAACCCGACTGTTTTGTTGATTCAGTGTGTGCGCGCTAGCAGCCCAACCCGACTAAACTATCGCCCGATATAGTCTCTAGTCTGCGAGGTACCTTAAACTATTTATATAAAGGAATTAAAGCATATTGGTTTGATTTACATTTCTGCTTGTCCGTTTGTGGAATCTGGTCACCTTGTGTATATTTCTCGGAGAATTTGTGGTACTGTTTGGAACACCCAACATTTCATTTGCAGCAACTGCTTTTGTGTGCGACCCAATCGCTATTCACTTGTGACACGGGGTCCTCGGCCAACAGCGGCTCGGGGGTCGTGTCGGCCAATGGGGGAGCGGGTGGGGCCAACAATAATGGAAGCTCGCCCCTCTCCATCCAGGTAGGCTCCTGACAGGACTCCACCAGGACATGCATCATCATTCCTTCACCATCTGATTCATTCACGCCATTTCATTTCAGATTCATTAATCTATTATTCATTTAATATTTTAATTTAAACAAATTTACTTTGGAAAGTCTAAGAATAATATTGTCCTTCTTCATGTCAGATTCATTCATCCCATCATTTCATTTCAAATTCATTCGCTGAAATTTTTAATATTAATTACTCTTATTTTAGAAACCATATTGTTTTTTTTTCACATAATATGTGAATTACATGGGTCTCTCTACAATTTTTTTGCTGACAATTTGAGCATTAGGTATAATAGCAGAGTTCACTCCTATTTTTATACAATTATTCTGGGAAAAAAACACTACAGTATTCGTATACCGCAATACGCTTACAATTTTATTGGCTTTTAAATTTGTGAATATATTATACGAAACAAGTGTTCTCTCTATAAATACTACTCGTAAATCTAGAAATGTCAATCCTGCCGTCAACAGTTCAACCACAACCTACATTTTGAATGAAATAAAACTATCTTCACTACACAGTCGAAGTTGTCATTTGAGAGTCGGTCAAATAGAAACAGTGTATGTTCAACACTTTAATATGATTTACGATGAGTACTTCAATGTGGTAATTTGGTGTTTTTTATGAATATATCTGAATTTAATTTGTATAATTGTATTAAATAAATTTTATGCGTCTTTATAAATCTAAAAAGCACTGTTAGATTATGACTGTTTAATTCCTACATTTATATACGGTAGGGGTCGTTCATAAATGACGTCAATAAAAGTTAGATCTTTGACTTCACTGCAGTTAGCACATTTTTAGATAAGGGAGGATGGGGGAAAAATCAAATCAAATCAATTTATTAATTGAGACCCCCTTGTATTTACATGATAGAAGTCATACCGATGCAGGAAATGAGAAAGTTAATGATAAAACACAAATTTGAATAAAATATTATCAGTTATTCTGTCAATATTGGTTAGGCATATATTTTCATTTTGTTAAACTCAAATTGTTATTTTGTCTCATCAATTTGAAAAAGGAAAAGCACCTAATCAATGCATTTTTATTATGTTTTACATTCACGTTCTATAATTTTTCCTTTTATTATTTACCAAGTATTTTTTTATTGATTTTCAACATTTTTATGCATTGTGTTATTAAGAATTAACCAAAACTAATGTGAACAGTGAACATGTTTTGATATTTTGTTTACATTCATATAAATATGTACTAATGTACTTATTAAGAATTTTGTTGCATTTTTGATGATAATTTATTTGAGTTTTTAATATTATGTTGTTTTTATGAATGCATGCAACCATTTTTATTTCCCGATTTTTTTGAGATTTTTATAAAATAACTTTTTGATTTGTTTATTTTGAAAAATAACATCTATCATTACAATAATTTTTAAACCGGTACCTTTTTTTTCTCTTATACAACTTTTTACTTTAATTTGTATTTTTTCTATATCTTATTACTTTAAAATTTATATTTAAGTTAAATTACAAATCACAAAAATCAGCAAAAGTGAATGTTTAATCAGATTATCGTAACCTTCCATTAATTGCAACTTTATACATTCAAAACTTTTCTTAATTTAACCTATTTTTATGTATTTGGAAACAAATAAAACTTATCTTTAATTAATCTATTCTGTATACTTGAAATCATATTTGGTCAACTTATTGTGCTTCCTCTTCCTCTTATGGTAAACTGATAAAAATGTTGCCATAAAGAAATATCTATCTTACAAAGGCGACAAAAGCTACATTGTGTAAAATATTTGATGTTATTTTATTTTGATTTTGTTACTATCCAGGCACCTATCCTATCCGTGGACTGCAAGAGCAACCCTCCGACATACAGCTTTGTACAGGGCTGGCAACTCCTAGCGCTGGCTGTCAGTTTATTTGTCCCTAGAAATAATAGACTACTCTGGTATCTCAAGTTACACCTCTCCAGAAATTCTGATTCTAAGTAAGTAACTATTTTTAACTTGTTTCTACATCTTCATTTCTTTTACACTTAGGGGGACCCGAGATACTCTTCTTAGAACTGGAAAGTAGACATATCTCTATGCACTCTTGACTAGGCGGATTACAACCATCCAGTGAATAATATCCCTATTTCACTTGGTCTACCAGAACATCTGTATTTTTATGGTTCTATTGGTTACATTTACTGAATTATCAAGGCAAGCTTGCTTAAAATCTTATTTTTCATGTTAAATGACAAAATTTTCAGAGGCATAGGCATTTTGAATAGAAAAAAACATGGCTAGCATACATTTCACTCTCACAGTGAAGAACGAGTATAAAGCCGGAATTATATTAGAGCCACGACGCGTGTCGCCACGCCGTGCCACACAACGGCCAGGTGATTATACTACGGTGCCACTCACTAGTTCTATCAGTTTGTCAGCGGACATTTTGCGCGCGCTTTGATGCGTCTACTCACTTGCTTGGACACGCGCGCAAATGCGACTGCCCACGGGTGATTTTACTAGCGACGCGAGCCAACGCGTGGCTTCCCCCACCACCGATACCACGCCGATCGAAATCACTCGATCTGCGTGGCGTCAGATCGGTCATCATTTTCATACTAAATGTATGAAATCGACTCCAAACCCATGCGTTGCGACACGCGGCGTGGCTCTAATATAATTCCGGCTTAAATGAGCAACACAAAATACTTTTGCCTAAATAAAAACTTGGTAATGTGTGCTTATCTGTTTAACATATTCACTGAATGATCTAGAAACAATGTTTTTCTACTATATTATTGTAGGCTGCTGGTAGGCATTATGTACTCAAATAATAGCTGTTGTTTCCAAATTGAATGGTTTTCTTTTTACAGGAGTGAATGTGGAAAGTACGCCGCATACTGTGAGAGAGCTCTAGAAAGAACTATCCGTAATGGAGGACGAGAAGATAAACCATCGCGAATGGAAGTTCTATCAATTCTATTAAAGAATCCATATCATCATAATTTACCACACGCAATTCCTGTGCACATGCTTAACAACACCTATCAGGTAATACCCTACTTTAGACTAGACTATGAATCAGGTTGTGGTCCCATTATTAGATTTACGAACTATGAAGCTGAATTTATCGGTTTGAATCTACGCACAGTTTCCTTCTTTCTGCAACAAGTATTTCTAGCTAACAGAAAGTTCTCCCAAAATTGAAATATTTGCGTTTTCATAACATTATTTTCTTGAAAAAAATCAAATAGGGACAAATAGTCTTAAAATTCACAGTTTAATTCATTATTAAATGTAAAAGTGATAAACCTAGACCAATATTAGAATTGTCACCTATGGTATAATTCTCCTTCCCTTTATGATTGTGGGTTCACAAAAGTTGCGATTTATGAAATAAAATGAAAGTAATCAATAATTAACTGTAAAATTTAGGTGATAGATATATTACTAGTTGTTCAAGTTCATTGTACAGCTAACCAAAAATAAATACATGCTAGTCAAGAAGAAAAAAGAAAATAATGAGATCGAGAAGGCGATGAGTACTTATTAGAAAAACTAAATTTAAAAATATGTGTACAATTGAAAGAAAGCATTTATTCCTTCTTTTGAAAATAATGATATTTTAACCGTTATTTTGTATTCTGGACCATGTCATGTGTATATTTCTCTGCCTCTCTGTGATAATTAATTTGTACGTTTTCAGCTCTGCGATGTTATATCAAAATGGGAGACAGCTCTGAGGAAAAAGGATCTGGGAAATTTGAGAACACGCGAGTAATTCGCCTTAGCTATCGAAATAGGCTTTACTTCAGACATGCACGAGAAGTGAAACAGACAGGGAACGGCTACTCTTATGTTATCAAATCAATCAGCAAGGTTTGTTTTTTGGTTTTATAATCACATTATAATCAGGCTTCTATTACCTTATATTGCTCTTGGTATAATATAGAATCTTGGTATAATCTGATTGGTTGGGCATCTACCAGCTTCTAGTAAAAGCTTCCAAAAACATAGACCGTATCCTCTCATATAAGTTTCTTCATTGATATTGTCTTTGGTTTTATATGAAGCAAACCTCTCAGCTCATTCATTCACATCATTGCTAAAAACCTTCACGGTCCACGTTCCTGATTATTTTAGTAATGTTTTTAAAATAATTTGATTGATTGCTACATCCCCTAAAATTAAAATACAATTATTTGTAAATGTTTAAAAGATTTTGTTTTTCACGCAATTTTACTCTTGAGAATTCAGAAAAAGCATTGAAAATGCATTTTGTTTGAATAAAAATGTGTTCCAAAATTCAAATACTAATCTCAGTTTAAAAAAAGTACACATGTACAGCTTGTCAATTTAGAGTTGACAATATTAAAAGTGGAACTACGAAATTTGTAGACTGGCAACACCAATATTTAATTGTCAAAAGTATCAACACATTTTGTTTAGCGTCGGCGTACGAGTTTTCATTTGATATCGATATTTAAATTGGCTTTATGTATTTTAAAAATTTCACTAATTATAAAAACTATTATCAGCATGAATAAAACAATAAAAAGTGGCACTAGGGAGGTAATTTTTAACGTTTTTCAACGTTGTTTGGAAGAATGTGAAGCCGAAAAAATCTCAATGGATATAACGGACGTTTATTGCGAACTTCCAAGATGACTGGTATGTATTGAAGTTTTTGCTATTTATTTTGAATTCTGTAACACTTTGAAATTATATATTGAGCACTGTTGCTTGGAAACACTTGAAAATTACTTTTTATTTGAGGTTATGTTTACATGCTGTTTTGACAGTTCTCTTTCAGCATAATGACACTGTGAATGCAGAACACTGTAAACGATATTTTAAAAAATATTTTTGGTAAAAATATTTTCATTTTATTTTATTTACATATATATATACAATATATTTTTTTTTATAAATCTTTTTACAGGTAAATCAGAAAGTACCATCAGGCGAATTGTCAAGGAGAGTGAAACAAATGGGGGTAATTTTCACACTCCAGGCAAAATAAGAAAGGGTCGCCCTCCGAAAGCTTTGGATAATTTTGATATCAGTGCTATTCGTCAGAAGGTACATTTTTTTTATACAGTTCGAAAGGAAGTTCCCACGTTGAGAAGTTTGTTAGCTGTATTAAAAGAAGACATGGAATTTGATGGTAGTCACGAATATTTAAGAAAAACCTTAATGTCGATTGGTTTTGTATATAAAAAATGCAAGACAAACCGTGAAATTCTTATAGAAAAAACAAATGTTGCAGCGAAGAGAGAAGCGTATTTAAAAGTTATTATGGATAATAGAATGTTGCCGGAAGAGCTGAGAAAATATATTGTTTATTTAGATGAAAGTTATATACATTCTTCATATAAACTGAAAAAATGTTGGCAATCGGTGAATGTGAGTGGAGTGCGGAATGAAATTTCAAAAGGTAAAAGATGGATTATAGTGCACGCTGGAAGCGAAAAAGGTTTCGTGCCTAATGCGCTCTTGATTTTCAGTGGAAATAACACAAAGGAAGACTATCACTCTGAAATGAAATGGGCATAATTTCAGAAAATGGGTTGTGAAAGACTTATTCCAAATTTATCAGAACCATCTATTATTGTTATGGATAACGCACCTTATCATTCCATAATTGTTAACAAAGCACCAACATCGGCAACAAAAATTAATGATATCAAATATTGGCTGTTAGAAAATAACATCCTCTTTGATCCATCATTAAGGAAACCTTCATTGTTAATGTTGGTTAGACAACACAAGCCAGAGCCCATATATGAAATAGATGAATTACTAGGAGAACATGGTCACACCGTGGTAAGGCTTCCACCTTATCACTGTGACTTGAATCCCATAGAATTAATATGGGCTTTGGCAAAACGAAAAGTTGCTCAAAGAAACACAGGAAATGGAAACAATATAAAGGAACTGACTGAAAATGCATTTCATGACATAAGCTCCGAAAACTGGAGAAATTGTTGCCAACATGTAGAAAAAATTGAAAAAAAGTATTATGAGGATGGAAACACCTTGTATGGAAATATTGATGACTTGATAATTCAAGTAAATAACGGTGACAGCGACACCTGCGACACAGAAGATGAAGCTGAACTCAGTTTTATAGAAGAAGATCCATTTTTGGGTGTTGAGTTTTTAGATTCTGAATCTGATTGAGATTTAAATATGTTTTTATATATATATATATATATATATATATATATATATTATATATATATATTATAAAGAAGAGTGTCTGTAGGTCTGTCCGTTTGTATTCTATACAAATCAAGCACGAGGAATGTCACCGTCTACATGAAACCACCTTATATTATTTTTAGTGTTACATGTTATTATTTTTTTTCAACGAACTTGTGTTAAAAACATTAACATTTCTATCTTTACTGTATGTTTCGATAATAAAAATATTTTACTATTAACTTTTGTTTGTATGTTATATATTGTATTTCAATTGTGCAAATGTATTTTTCATTGTAAATTTGTTTCAGCCATATTATCATATGTTGGTAAAAGTATTATTAAAGAAAGAAAAAAAACATTAGGTAGGTAATTAGTTAATGTAGAATTTTAATGTATAATTTTTAAACTGTGCTTTTTATTTTACTACAATATCGTTATTCATCATTGTGTTAACATAACATTGCAAAGGTAACGATTCTAATTTTGAGATCAGTGGGTACCTGCAATATTGCAATGAAAAAATATTTTTGTGTAATTAATATTTTACAAAATTGTAGGATACACAGCTTTACATTTCCAGCATGTGTTCTATTTTTAGTGTTGCCATTTAAACAACAGTGGCGCCCTCCCTTGTTTTCTACTCTTTATTGACAGACTGTATATGGGTTATTTTCTATCTCTTGTTGCTTTTCATAATAAATATGAAAGAAGCATTTGTGAGTTCTTACTTATTTTAAATGCAAAAATAATGTAAATTCACAATCTTACACTGATAATGATTAATCTGAGTAATTATTCTTTCCGGTTTCTTATAAGATTTCCTCTCAAACGACATAAAAACTATTTCAAAATGCCTTTCTTCATTTGTTTCCAGTTGTCGCAGGCAGATTCCCCGTAACCAGGGAACTAAGCACTGAGCTAGGATCCTTAATGGCCCAACTAGAAATGGGAGACTGCCAACCTGATAAAGCTGTTGCCCTCGTAGATAGATTTTACCCCTATCGCTACAGGACAGGATTATCCATCGAACAAATAAGGTAAATTGCTTCACTCAGGATTAATGTACTCATTATGTTATTAGTTATTACAAAAATGAAGTTAAGTTAAGAAATCCTTGTAATTATTAACACGTTCTACTGCACTGACTAATATACATGTCTTTTGAGCAGTGCTTGATATCAAACGTTATCCATATTTTTATTTCTACGATCTTACGATACCACAGGACTGATATACATGTGAATTATTACAAGGCACTTCAACCATGTGATTATGCACAACAAGTATATAGCCGTCCTTGAATTTTCCATACATTTCTTCCTGTACACTATCACACTAAACGCTGTGCAGCAGAACGTGTTAACAAAATTCCTTAGCTCAGTTTTTTCAACTCACATATTGACGTAGTAACCGCAATAGGACGTATGTCAATCTTACCTTCATTTGCATAAATTACTTTATGACCTATTGCCAAAACCAAATTAGGTGATAATTAGGAGCTTTCTGACACATTGCATGAAGATAGGCTGTTTTTCATTGGCCTAATGTCATAAATAACCCATTTCATACTGTGTGACTGACCGAGTTGGTCACGGTAATTTAATAAACCCAAAACAGTTTTTTTTACAATGGCCTATTGTGGTTATCACTGCAATACCATATTTTGACATCCACAGAAAAAAGTCTCTTAAAATGGTCTTCTTTTTATTATATTTATTTTCTTTTTTGTGAATAAGATTTATTAACTATATTTTGTTTTGGTTTCAGGGATGTAGAAGACAAACTCAGATTAAAGTGGTTAGCGCTGAGAGGACGCACGGCACTAGATTGTGTCCGAATCTACCTCAACTGTACAAGAAAATGGCCGTTCTTTGGAGCTACACTCTTCCAAGCTAGGGTAACATTCGTATTTCATTTACTTATTAAATTAGATATTGTCAATAAAATGCCAAAATATCAAACTGTAAAAATGTTTATTTGAAAACTTCAAACTGAATATCGGTATCATAACCATGATTAAATAATGATTTAAGCAATAAAACTAATTACCAGATTGTTGACTTTGGGAAGCATTTTATTTTACTTTAATTGAAATAGGTGGGTATATGATTCCAAATATCAATTTCTAACCTCAACATCTCATACGGACGCTCTACAGATTCGCAACATTGGCATTGGCCCGACGATATACCGTGTAACATATTTATAGAGAATGCCAAACAAGCTAAGATTAATCAAGTTTGATTTAACAAAATGGCATATTACACTGATGTCACTTTTCAAATATGATCCGCATGTTTATGTGCTACCAATTTTCCTGTCTATATTTTTATTATATGTATTTTGTCAAAGTTAAATTGTTTCCTTTCAGATTAAGCAGCCCGATCTCTCAATGGTGTGGCTGGCGGTGTCTGAAGATGGAGTAACCATCCTGGAATTGGCTTCTATGGGGGTGATCGCCCGCTACGCCCACGCTTGTATTGGCCTGTTTGGTGGTGTGCAGGACGACCTCATGATGGTCATTAATGGTGAAGATGGGACCATGGGAATAGAGAAGATGCTTATCAGTCTTAACAAACCTAAGGTAATGGAATTAGACAGCTGTGCTTTTAACTAACTAACTAACTAACTAACCATCACGCCATTTCTCCGAAGGGGTAGGCAGAGAGGATAGACCGCCACCACTCTGTCCTGGCATACTTCTCTTGCTTCCTCCACATTCATACATCTTCTCATGCACGCACGTCGATTATACCGACTTCTTACATGCCCACTTTCAAGCACTTGTTTTACTTGATCATGCCATGTCTTTCTCGGCCTTCCTCGACTTCTACTACATCCAGGCACAGTAGCATCATATATTTTTTTAGCCGTTCTTTCATCATCCATTCGCTCTACATGACCGAACCAACGTAAAAGACCTTTCTTAATTTTGTCGATAATGCTTATCTCAGCCTTGCATTCTGCTCTAATTTCAACATTAGTGCACCTATCATACATAGTTTTACCACACATTCGCCTGAGAGATCGCATTTCAACTGCATCCAATTTACTTTCATCCTTATTTTTCCAACTCCATGCTTCGCTTCCATACATAAGGGTTGGTACCCAGAACTCCATTATGCACTGCCAATTTAGCCTCTTTTGATAAGCACTTATTAGATACTACTGACTTTAAGGCACCATTAATTCTGTTACCGGCTTTTAGAATTTATTTAATACAAAATTATACCTTGTGGCCTCCGAAGAACTTAAACTTCACAGGTTTTTGTCAGCAGGCAACTCAGTAGGACATGTATTGTTTTCTTTTATATACATATTGACTTAAAAAAAAATTAAAAAATTAAAAAAAAAGTTAATAAATAAAACCAATAGGCACTCCATGGCTTTTTAAGAGAGAAAAGCTTCCCGGCTCCTACAGTTCTTTACTTGTTCTTTACGTATTGTAAATAAGCATTTAAATAAAAATCTGATTTGTATATATGTGTAGCTGCCATATCTTTGCGGCTGATATGACGATGGGTTAAAACTGCGACTACCTCCTTGTTTTTAGCAAAAAAAATGTAAAACAAACTGTCCTTCGCAAAAGAGAATCTAACCTTACCTAATTCATTAATTTCTCCGTTATAGATGGCTGAATTGACCCACCTCATAGCAGACTACAAGAATGCTTTATCCCGAGCCCAGCCCGGTACGCCGCAGATGAATTCTCTCACTCGGAACGGGAGCCACCGCTCCCTCCGTTCTCGGCCCCTCCCCCCGGCCCACTCGTCCCCCTCCACCCTCCCGCACTCCACTCACCACAACACCCTCAACTCCTCCCACCACAACACCCTCAACTCGTCCACACACTACCACACCACTCACAACACACTGAACTCGCACGCCACGCTCAGCTCTGATAGGAACGCCACTCTCACATTCGGCTCCTCGCACCAGTCCTCCAGTCAGGATAGAGTGATGTCTCATGGCCAACCAGACATCTTAAAGTCTACTCCTGATCACCATGTGACTCCTAGAAACGACTGTAAAAAGCGCAGCCACCTTGATAGTGGGGTTGCGTGATCGTACGCTAAATAATAATTCAACTCTTTATTTTACTTTAAACTATGCCAACTGTAAAAATGCTTTTGTTTATCCGTTCCTGCCTGTCTAATATGCTAATTTTAATTTATTATATAGATAAACATTATAAACGAGAACAAGTAGTGGTGCTGAATAAATTATTCCTCGTGTAGTTGTAAAGACACTTTTAAATTAATTCACCGATCTTTCTCAAATCTCTACGAAGGTTATGTGTTTTTTCAAATTTGAACACTTCACTAAAGCCAGTGATTATGACTTTCTAATACAAGTGACTTCAAACTCTTTATATGGTGAAATGCGTAGTTGTGACAGGAACTAATCCGTTAGTGAGTGTTTTGAATCAGACTTATAACAGATATCACCTTCCAAACATAAAGACTGTAATATCATCACTTTCTAAGTATATTTGAGAAACTCAATGTTATTCTAGTGATTTTATAAATATTTATCCAGTGCAAATGACATTTTGAATTTCATATACCTATCCTGTATTGTATTCAAATCAAATATTTATATCGGTGTTATAATGTTATTCTTTCTTGGCATAGTTCATCCCAAAAACATACGTACATATTTTTTTTTTAATGCAATAATTTTTCAATCGACATTTGTTCATAAGAATAATAATATTCATGTTAATTTTTATATTCGTATTATTTATTTGTTGTAAGAGATCCTAGTGCATAAAGCTATCATCACTTTTGTATGCCTCATGCATTGATAAGACTGACTATTTGGAAAAATCATTGTCTTCTTGATTCAAAGTCATCTATTAACTGACAAATAACTTCAGCTTTTCAGTTTCTATAGAATAGAAACTAATGAAATTATACTTATAACTATGATGGCTAAGGATCCTTTCCATGTAAGGAATATGTTAATTGAATCCACTTAAAATATATACATTTTTCACTTGGTTGTATCGAAGAACCCATTTTCATATCTGACTCAATCTTAAGATGTTGCAAATATATTATTATACATACTTACCGCCTTCGATGAAAATTTTTAACTTAAAATTAAAGTTGAGTTCTATAATACTAAACATATTAATTTTTTATGTATTTTAATTTTATTTATAAGTCTGCCTAATTTTATAAAAAATAATCTGTTCTAAAGTGACAATCTGACAATTCAGTCAATTTTTATTTATTGATAAAGGAATATGCACTCATTGAGTTATTAACATAAATGCATTTATTTCTGCTCGTTTATTAACTGGTGTATAAAAAATGTAAGCATTCTCATGTGTCATTTATTGTTGAAAACTGTTTGTAAATATATTGAGGATGACTCAAATACGTAGGTATAGTAGATGTGTTTATTGATTGTGTTCGGAATCGTATTAAGAATCGCATTATTAGCGAGCTGTGTGTTTAAACCGAAGTGTATATGTGTATGTTAAGTAAGGGTACCAGGAACCAAAGTTGAAATTAATGCGTAATGTAAACTTAGAATCATATTTGTTAATAAATTATTATATTCCAAGCTATTTAATTTCTTCTACTAAACATTATATTCTTTATTTATATAAAATATTATTGACTCGCGCTTTCAAAAATATGCTGCTAAAATTTCCGTCAAATTATTTCCAACTTCAAAATAAAAATATTTTCCAAATTGATTTGTCCAATGATATTTTTTTTCACAAAGGTATAATTTTAAACTGTATTATAAAAATGTAACTATTGTATTATAATTTTATATTATTTGTTTACAAATGAAATGAACTTAAACGTAAAAAATTAACATTTTATAGTTTTTTTTCACTCATGTTTACGTATTGATTATCTTATACCAGACCATAAATATACAAAATCATAATTTTTATATAGGAATTGTGAAATGTAGGTTTTGAAAGTTTAATTTTTGCTAAAAACAGCTTTCATTTTTGTGATTTCGGTAATTTTACTTGAAATAATCTTTTTTATTTTTCTCATCTGTGATCACTTTAACAGTGTTAAACATGTATGTCATAAAGTTCACTTATGAATTATTAATTGGTAGCCAAATTATCCTTGATTATAAATATTTCGCAGTAAAAAAAAAACATGAGTAAGTAGTAATATTTAATGGGGTATGTTTGTTCTGATTTTCACTGTTGCGTGAGAATGAGAACTAAATGTTGAATGAGAATTAATATTTGTCAAATAAGTGAGATAACACTGGTCTAACAATGGTTCTAATAATATATGATTTGTTACCAATTTGTACGCTGTACTTTTTGTGCAATACTCCGTAATCAATACTCTTACTGACTTATCGAATATTAATTTATTTTTCACATCTTGTGAATCTCATTTTCCAACTAAAAATGATGTATTTATAATCATTATTTATTGTAACAACAATTATGAATAAATTCATATGAAATAATATTTCTGTTTACTGCAAAATACACGATGTTCATATGAATTTTCTCTGAAACATGCAGGTAAAAAATATTTTCAATGTAATTTTGTACAATTCTTATATGCAATCAAATCTTATAAAATGTTTGATCAAATACAATAATCCAGAAGTAAAATTTTACGGGTTTGATTAGTAAAGATTAGCAATAATGCCACAGTTATATTTAGATTATTTACGGTGATATTTAATTATTTAGTGAGATTTTGCAACGCGGGTCACATCACCGCAAGGCGAGGGTTAAAGAAGTCACTGAATCTCAATAATCAATAATCAGACAGAGGAAAATGTTTTTAAAATTATGACTATTTTACGTATCGTTGGTTCAATAGCAAAACTGCAAATTTGCATCCATTTGATATGTCGAGTTTAAAAATTGAAATTTGAAAATATTAACCTGTTATAATGAAATATAATTATTTCCATAGCTAACAACCTGGTAATAGTTTTAAATAAAAACAAGTTAAACAGGTTTTAAAACAGTACTTTTAAACTTGAAACCTTAATATTTTAAAACTGATTTTGTGCAAATTTGCGCTTTTGGCGTTGCACTGACAATTTGAAATTAATTGTCTTCTTTTGGTATGAAGTTTAAAATAAATGGATAAAATTTTATTTTCAGCCTTTAACTAAATAGAAAACATAAAAATCGAGAAGCAAGCTAGAAAAATTCACGGTTACCCCTTATGTAATTTTAAACCAACCACAGATAATACAATCCTGGAGTTGATATCAAACTAGATTTAATCATCAAAACTCAAAACCTTAAATATAAATCTTCAATTATTTGCACATTCAATGCTTGTGCAGAAAGTAAAGGAAGCTGTAGGAATTATAATAAATGAAAAAATTTAATCAAGTAGGTAATAATAGGTCTGCCGTTTGGGTAAATATCACAGATTCAAGTCAGCAGTGCGTCAACTCATCCGATTCCTCCATTTGATGCCAGCACTCCATCATACAGTAGAGTACCTACACAAAAACACATGTTTACATCCCATTATATGTATGTATTCTTTATTCTTTCATAATAATAATTATGTATATATATTCATCAGCATTTTCCTTAATAAACAGCGGATAGATAGTTGATACCATTACTGTCAAATTGTGAGCCAATGAACTACATTATTTTTACTACTGATTTTACTAAATTCTAATATTATTATTGGTTTTTCTCAATGAGGTTTATTTTACATAGATAGGCTATTTTCTTATGTTTCTTGTCATGTCCTAGTCCTAGGAAGTTATTGAAAATAAGTATATCAGGTACTGGCTGTGAATATCGAGGTTTAAGAAGTTATATTTCTGAA
>JAGVSP010007224.1:0-18423 GCA_022494985.1 Micrasema minimum
ACAGGATTAAAGATCAAGTTAGTATTTTGTATTCTGTTATTGAATAATAAACGAAAGTAAAATCATTATTATAATGGGTGTATTTTAGTATGAATAAAATATTGTCATTTTGAACACCGTTCGACCATTTAGTATTTTTGTATCAAAAGACTTGAATACGATATACACAATATGTGTTTGTATAATATTTATATTCGTAACCAAAACATCTTTGTCATTTCTATTCATTGACAGAATAGCCATTATTATAAAAATATATCTTACCAAATGTGACAGGACCACCATGCATGCACATTTTTGTAAAATTGATTGTAAGAATGATTTTTTTTTTAAACTTTTTATTTTTATGAAAATGTTTGCTTATATTTCCTGGTTATTGATAACTGATACGAGATTTTACTGTCATTCAAAACTTTCAATAAATTACAGGAGACGTTTTATGTTGAATGAAGTTTTTTAACTATACTTATATTTTATTGTTTACGATTGATATTTTACTTGAAGCTACGTAAATATTGCGCTTTTTGTTTAAATTAAAATTTAGCAGAGATTTTAAAAAATTCTTTGCATATTTATTTATTAAAATACGTTTTTAATGTTTTGATAGTCACTTGATGACTAGTCTACTCACTGTCCCAAAATTTTCTTTTTTCCCGTCAAATCTGTAATTTTCGTATGATGTTTGCAACCTTGAATGTGCGTAAAAACTAAAGAAAAATGTTAATTAAGTAAGTTATTTTGAAAGCTTTTTGAACTTACTGTATGATAAATAAAATAAGTATAAATAACTAACTAACTAAAGATCCCACCATTTTTCGTAGGGGTAAGCAGAGAGAATAGAACGACATACCACTCTGTCCTGACAGACTTTCTTTGCTTCCTCTACATTCATACATCTTCTCATCCACATACGCCGATTATTCCGACTTTTCACATGTCCACTTTCAAGAACTTGTCGTACTTGATCGTGCCATGTCTTTCTCGGCCTTCCTTGGCTTCTACATCCAGGCACATTTGCATTTAAACTTATTTTCACTCATTCGCTCTACATGACCAAGCCATCGTAAAACCCTTTTCTTAATTTTGTTGATAATGCTTATCTCAGCCTTGCACTCTGGTCTAATACGGACATTTATACACCTATCATACATAGTATTACCACACATTTGCCTGAGAGATAGTAATTGGCTAGTTTATCAAGCGCCATTTTAAGCGCCATTTTTGTGAGAAATCACCTCAAGGGCGCTGTACACTCAATACCTATTCAGAATTAATCCAGTCTTGATTTATGAATAAAGGATCTGAGAACCACGAATTTAAGAAACGATATTAAAGTCATCTGTAGGCGAAGTACTGGACTCCAATTCGTCTTGCAGCTACCAAGCGCATGGATGGTTGGGAATTCGGTTGGGAAGCTTTGCCTACGAACAAATAAAAATTATAATTAAAATGTATGCAAAAGGTGCGTCCACCGTTTGTATTATAGTAAATTAAATGATAATAAATAAAAATAAAACAATTATAAGTACCTCCACATAACAACATTTTGAATGTATACAAATACTAGTAGACATAAAAATAAGTTCGAAAAAGCTTGGTAGAGCCTTACTTACACCAATAAAGTTGATTGCAAAAAATGCTTAACAACCTTCTCAACAGATGTCACCAGAGAGAAAAAATGTTGAAAAATTGCCGAAAAACAAACTCAAATGTGGAAGGTTCTGTTCAAATTCAATATACCTATCGGAATTTGTCATATGTGGTTATCAGATGATGGGCGGAATGGGGAATGTTGTAATACATCAAGTGGCCCAGAACCCAGCCAATGACAGGTCATAAGCCCTGTAAACACCTAGATAACCCACATTCGTTTCCAGAGTTTCTTTGTCTCTGTTGGGATATCAATAATACCTCCACATAAGTTCACAAGACGTTCAACAAAGATTTAAAACTTAATACATCTCCTCCCAAATCCCAAACGTTTACCACTGCGCCACTGGGCGAGCTGAGAGCACAAATACTATCGTAATTAAATTCCTTTTGTTTCCAAATAAAAGCAAACGAGGCTCACTTTCTGTACGATTCTGTTCCTCGGGAGCCGAAATACCTTTTATATTGCTTGGGGTGCCACTTCTAGGGAACTATAAAACACTTTCACTCTTAGATAAAAGTTCAAGGGTGGAGATGGGATACGAGAGGGTGTGTTTCTTGTTCTTCTTTATCGATTTTTCTTGAAATAAATGTTTTTAATTCACGAACTTTCAGCATTCAAAGATTTTTTGTAATGATACGTATTATTGAACAAAATTCAGATAATTCCTTGGTCGTATAAACTACATAAGTCGAAACATTGAAACATGATTTTTGATGATAAATATTTACAGTACGTAGTTTTTAATCAAAAGTGAGCATTTTTAAAATATAAGAACATATGTTTTTAATTAGATTAGTATTTTTTATTATATTTGCCCGAAAAATGTAATAACAAAAGGATGAAAATAAGGATGAAAGTAGATTGAATGCAGTTGAAATGAGATTTCTCAGGTGAATGTGTGGTAAAACTATGTATGATAAGTGCATTGATGTTAAAATTAGAGCAGAATGCAAGGCTGAGATAAGCATTATCGACAAAATTAAGAAAGGTCTTTTACGATGGTTCGGTCATGTAGAGCGAATGGGTGATGTGGCGTTCTATTCTCTCTGCCTATCCTTTCGGAGAAATGGCGTGATGGTTAGTTAGTTAGTTACAAAAAAAAACTGTAGTAAGAATTACTGTCGCAGTAGTAAAATTACCTAATCTCAACTTAATTCTGAATATATTTAATTTGTGTTGCATGTATTATTCTAGTCGAAGTTAAGTTTTGTAATAAATTATTATTTTTATTAGACGCACGAAATACCTACCTAGCTTTTAGCTAAACAGTTACCCTTTTTTAAAATTTACTTATTTAACAACATTTTGAATGTATACAAATACTTGTACACAAATTACTGGATTATACCAATGCTCGGCTGATATCATTTATTTATTTATTTAGTTTGGGATCTCAATAAGTCAAGTCCACGTCACGCAGCTCTGACGCAAACTTCTGACGAACAGTGGACGACCAGGACGCCGAGAACCTGATGCCTTGTAAAATAGGCAAGCATGGTGGTGGTCGGGAGGCATACGTAGTATATGGCCTAGCCAGCCGAAACGCCTTCGCCGGATGACAGTAGATAGTATGATGATGAACTCAATAAAGGTACATATAAACATTTATCACGATAACAAGCATAATACTTACATATAATGTATGCCCTCAATTATAGAATTACACACCATTCATGTAGCAAGATATAAATCAGTGAAAAATATTATTTATAAGATATTAGTACCTTATTAAATTCTAAAGATTATTCTTAATCTACGCAAATCAGGAAACTATCATGAAATATTGATATGTCCGTGTTGGTGCTTCGTGAACATTAATTTGTTGCATTCCCGACACGTGCGGGCCAAGGGTGTGTGGTATATTGAGTTGTTAGCAAATGATGGCAATTTAAGTGTCTCTGTGTATCTAAGTGCTATTGTGCAAAGTCAAAGTCTTGCCTCTAATTTTCGACATTTTATATATGTAAAGTGAATAACATGATGTATTAGGGCAGTAATTGGTTTGTTTTTTAAATCACCATTAAGCTATCGCCTTCCTTACAATCTACTTGTTAGTTTTCTTTGACGGTACTAGGTAGTTTACAAAATTGTAAATCTGTTGTCAATTTAGGAACAGTGTTTATTTACATGGCGCTCGATTTAATAAAGAACTTTTATTTCACACGGTATCTTAACGATCATAAAAATCTTTCTCTACCGGTATTAAAATATAACTCCAAATATGTAATTATATTTTATGACGTTGTGATTTTAAATTGCGATTACTTGGTGTAGGTACCGATGCAGTGGCCTATGCACTATTAAGTGCGGATAAGGGAGAGTAGGTAGAATTAGCATTTTTTTAATTATTTTTCATTTAAAAAAAATGTTACATATTTATAGCAGTAAAATATTTTGGATTCAATTTTTTTTTAAATTCTTACTTATAGCCATTTATATGAAAAAATCAATAAATTTCTATTGTATAATGTTGATTTACTGGTTATAAATATTCCAGTAACTGATCATTTTGGCGGCCCCAGTAGCGTAATGGCTAAGATGCCAGACTCGCGATACGGATTTTCCGGGTTCGATTCCCGGTGAGAATACGAAAATCAAAAGTGATTTTTCACAAGCCTGGGTGTTTGTAACGATGTTTTCCTCTGTTATTGTTACCTTACTTGTTATAAATAAATTCAATAAATAATAAACAACATTTTGAGTGTGTCCAAATACTTGTAGACAAAAACTGGATTTCACCCATTACGGGCTAATAATTACAATTTGACATCTCAACAGAGACGAGAAATTTGGAAGGGAATATGGATATGGAACCCAGCCAATGATAGGTCATAAGCCCGTAAACGCCTAGATATCCATATTCCCTTCCAAATTTCTCGTCTCTGTTGAGATGTCAAATTGTCAATAAATAATACTGCATTCTCTACGCGGTTAAAAGAGTCTTTTGACAATAAATTAATTAAAAATTATTATGTTGCATTATGTGCTTTCATAACAAAACCTCAATAAAACCTATAAAATAAAGCTGTTCTTACAATTCCGTACTTTTATTTTAATATATTATTTATTTATTTTATTTATTTATTTTTTAACCACCTCAACAGTCTAGGAGGCCCAATTACAGAGGGGAACAACGTCACAAACACCCAGGCTTGAGAAAAATCACTTTTTTATTTTTTGAGTTCTCACCGGGAATCGAACCCGGAACCTCCGTATCGTGAGTCCAGCGTCTTAGCCATTACGCTACGGAGGCCGCATTTAGATTTTATTAAAAACATAATAAACCTACAACATGGCGCTAAGCATTTTTCCCACCATTGCGCATCGATAATATTTTCCTCCTTAATATAAACCAAATGAATATAATGATAAAGTACCCCATCACCTAATTCCACATACTCCGGGGCCTAGACATTAAGTTTATAAGGTAAACAAGATGGCTTGTTCACTGTTTGTGTTGTGGTTACAGGCGACGTTTATCATACCAGGAGATGACTGTTACTGCTTACACAGTCCTGATCTCCTGATACTGATTTTAATACATTTGTTTACAGTCCCGAATAAGGAAGTTCACCATAAACTGTTAGAAAAGTCCTGGGAAAAGAATAGCTAAAGATAACAAAATGTCAAGCTGTGATAAACATCGGGTGCTCTGTAACATTGAATCAGCTCTTTCATAAAATTATTATCATCAAGTACATAGTTTCGACTTTTATAAATATTTCTGGTAAGCTACCTGTCATTTCCATGCCGAAAAAAAAAAGCTAATGATTTTGACAAATGTTCAAATTCACTTGAATGAATTAATTTGTTTACGACATTTAGCCGTCAACATTATCAAGCTTTCATTCCGCGTGTGAATGGCAGGTTGGGTCATCATTGGAACCCCTCTTGGTGTAATGGCTAAGACGAAGGATTCGCGCCGCAGAGATTCTGGATTGAGTTGCTGTTAAGATCACTAAAATTATAAGAGATTTTTCTAAAACCTGGTTCTGTGATTATCGAGCTTAATAAATAAATAATATATTAAACAATTGCGGTGAAGTTTAATACTATATAAATATCACATGTTAAATCATTGTCAACCATTATTCGACTTTCATCCTAAATTATATTGCTTACTGAAGAAGGGATCGGAATTTTTCTTTTTTTTTTTCATTTGGTGCAAATGAATGATGAAAGAACGGCTAAAAGGATTAGTGTGCCAAGACAGAGCGGTGTGGCGTTCTACCCTCTCTGCAAACCCCTTCGAGGAAATGGCGTGACGGTTAGTCAGTTAGAGCCTAAGATACATATTTGCAAACAAAATACGCGTAAAATAAGGAGTACTTCTCTTTTCGTTTTATTTTTAATATTTTTTATTTTCGTGTAATTTAGTTTGGTCCACATTGATTTTCTGAAATCACTATCTACCTGTTATCAAACTTGCGCAATTCAGCACTAAAGACCAAATGCAGGCAATAAATGTATCGCTTCGGCACTCGAATGTTTGTGTTTGATTCCCTCACGTTGGTTCAATATTTACCCCTGGCTCCTATCCTCCCCACCTACTTCCTCGTCCAACAAACCGCCAACCAACCAAACTTCCAACCACATCTCAACCAAGATCCCTTAATCCCTGCTTCAATGAACCAGCTGACTCGGTCGAAATTTTAGATGATACAGAATATTTTAATGTCAGAAGAATTCAGGACCGAGTTTGAAAAATATAGATGTAGATGTAGATGGGGGTTAGTGCTAGAAAATGCCGATGTCTGATTTTGGTCAAAATGAGTTAGGATTAAATCCACTATAAATACCCATTCTTTTAATGCTATTATGCCTTTGTCAGCCACTGTAGATGTGAGGAGAAATCATAGATGTTTATTAATGTTAAAAGTAATTAACACATATTGTTTATAAGAAACAATCCTCAATTCCCTCGTCCTGAACCATGCGCTTTTTTTACATAGGGCACTTCTAGCATAAACCCCCAGATATATTTCTTCTATATTTTTTTCTTGAAAAAACTTTTTTACTGCATTTTTGTGAGTAAATAGCAAGCTCTAAGCTTTATGAAAATGACAACAGATGTCTAAATATGTAAGGTAATCAGTAATCATGGATGTCTAAATCGTTAAAACTCGATTTAAATTGGAGCCTCTAAACGTCATAAACTATCACTAAAAGTCGTCGCAACGTATGGGCTAATGCACAAAGACTATCGAAATAGCACTAATATTCAAGATTCCGCTGGAAATTCGTAAATATTGCAATACATCAAAATTCATTTGTTCCACTGCATTAAGTTTTCTCTAAGTTTCCCATCCCATAAGCCTTTTTTCTAAACGTCCGTAATAAAACCGGCTTCACGCCTTACCGATAGAGTGTACCACACACGGGTACTTATTCCCCAAAAATAAATGTCTGCATTTTATGCGTATTTAACGCGTGGTAAAGAAATCCTTTCCGTTTCGCGTTTACCAGCTCCAGTGATACTCCCACCCCAGCCGCTATTGAAACGTACATAAAGTCGCGTAAAGTTTATCATTTCTACAAACGTCTGGTACGATGATACCGGATAAGCTGAAAAGCCAGGCCAGGAGAGATGAGATTCCGGATTTAACTGCATTTGATACTCAGCCCAGAAGTGCCGTTTATGTTGACGATGGCGGCTTTGGAAATAGATGTCTGCGCGACGGAAACTTATACATTATATTATTAAAATTACTATCGACATGAATACCTTAATAATTTTATTGTTTTGAATGATCATTAAACATGGCGATCTGCGTAGTGTAAATGACTAGGACTCGAGAAACAAGGAGATTCTGTACAGGAAAGTGGCTAACCCATTACAACGGTGGTGAACGGGTGGTAGGGAAGTGGGTAGGCATCGCGGTATCTGAAGGTCCAGAGATCGTCGCGCGTACGGTTCGAATCCACTTCGACACGACTCGATTCTATATTCAAGCACAGCCGCTTGGGGGCTTTATTAAATAGGTATTTACAAACTGAAAATGTGCAAATATCACAAGATGGCATAGATTTTTTTTTGATAAAAAAAATTAAAAAACAGAGTTTTAAAAATTACGAAAATTGTAAGTTGAAAATATCATTATTCCATATCCATCAACCAAAACCAGTGAAACATGCAGATTCCGCAAACTGTCTTAATCTAATCGCAGCCAATCTTCATCACAGTCGCACTGCCGTAAACTGCCGCTAGGATTGTCTACAGTGGACGACCAATGCGCCAGATTCGATACCTTAAAAAAAAACAATCATGAGACAAGTTATAACACAAATTTAATAATTATCCTTATTCCACTTTATCACTTATACACTCTTTAATAACAAATTTAGGAAAAGTGCATTTTACTAAAGTATTCGAGCAACAATCACAGTTTTCAGATATTCAACTCGAAGACATAACTCTAACGGAAAGTATTGTTTTTCCGCTTAAACCGATTAAATTATTGAAATTTACCTCTGAAACCAAGCTAAAGTTATTTTTTTCCATGATGCTTCAAAAAAATGTGGGCTTTCGGGAAAAATAAACCACGGCAATTATTAAAATTGTGCAAGAACACCATAGCGAAATGTATCAGGTTACGACAAAATAAACCACAACGTAATTATAACGGAAAACAATGAACCCGCAAAAAACACAGAAGGCAATAAAAAAATCAAAGAGGCTTTATATCTGCGAAATTGAGGACCGAAATTAAAGTCTGCAAAAATGTAGGTAGATTATTATAAATCTACGAGTAAAAAGGAGGAACAAAATGCTTATTAGCGTTAAAAAGAAGCTTTTATTTCCCTCCAATCACGTTATTTATCGCCTTCTCATAAAATGGGAAAATGATTTAGGACCCAAGCTTAATGTCTCCGTGTTGTAGAATCCTTTGCACGGTAGAATACTGATCAATAAATTCTTTTGAAAAACTGCTCAGGACAAACGAAAAGTTAACCATCATCAAAAATTAGTAGAAAAGTTTGTCAGAGTATATCTTTTACGTTATTTTGCCGACGAAAAACAGTATATAGTTTATTTCTCTGAATAAGTAAATGAGATATTAACACAGTATGTAACAAAACTCGTAGTACACACCCGAAAACTGGTGAATCTACATCGATTGGAGACGATTGTTAATATACTTTTATCTGAGCTTGAAAAAAAATTTTTTATTTCTCACAAAAGTTTCCATAAGTATGGCAAGATTAAGTAAAATTGCTTCAATTCTTATTAAAACGCACGTTTTTTTCATTATGCTTTCTTTAGGAAAAGTATTAAATATGATAAATACATGAATTTGAATGACAATTTGCAAAAAAAATCGAAAGAAAAATCTACTTCGTACTCAACTTTTCTCGAAAAACTAAGAGTCAAATCAAAAAATTGTTTATTTTACAAAATCGACTCAAATATAATTTCAATTAACTTACTTGCTACCCGGATGTACAACGAGTTTTGATACACCAGAATCTCATGTAATAAGAATCATCAAGAAACTCTTCCCATGGAGCCCTAAGTACCGCTAATTTTTCATCAGGGATGTTTTTCTAATAGACGGTATCACGAAAATTATAGTGAATTAATACCGACTAAACATAAATTAGTGCAAAAAGTTTGTTAATACAATAAATGGAGCCGAGAAGTCATGCGTGAATCAAAGAATAACCATACTTGAAAGATAGTGCAATGAAAAATCTAGTGCGCACTTATATGCAAAACAGAAAAAACACAGTTTCTTTTGTGGTAAGTTGTTCAGAAAACTGTACAGCCTTCCATAAGACACGTTAAAATGTATTTTATTAAAGCGCTACCATAAGTTATTCCAGGACAGTTTGTATATTACCTACGCAACACAATCATGAGTACATAACAGCAAGTATGACAAAGTTAATATTTTTTTTCTGTATGTAAATATATAACATATATGTCAATGTTTTTTAAAACAACCATTAACGCACAAAAATAATTTTGCGTGTTCAACGTTATGCGATTACACTATACTTGTAATATTAGATAATAATTTTGATCAAAACTGAATCATTTTACTTTCAAACAAGAATTCAGATGTTCCCCGTTCATACTTGAATTTATGTTACTTTTACTTTGATTCATTGTAAAAATACAACTGGTCCCAGGGAATAAAATTTGTAAACATTATTAATTATTCATTTTATTTTTCATAAAAACAATAACAATTAAGAACAATCAATATACAATTTCTGTTTTTTTTTTGTTTTGCGTCGTTACAATTCATCAATTTTTGGGGATCTATCATAATATAGATATGTGGTTCATATAAAATATGCTTATTTAAAAAATAAAAAAAATCCGTCACTAATTTATTTTTCATGGATATTAATTCACTAAAATATAAATACTACTACTAATACTACTTTCCCTTATTTGGACTTAATGGTGCATAGGGCACCAAGGTGCAGTGTGTATCTTGATGATTACATATTACATAGATACAGGTGTAACAAAACTCGATGTACAAGCGGGAAACCAGTAAATCTACATATATTTGGAGTCGATTTTGTAAAATTTTTTTTGATATTGACCCTTAGTTTTTCGAGAAAATTGACCACGAAGTTGATTTTTCTTTCGATTTTTTTTTGCAAATTGTTGTCAAATATCATGTATTTATTAAAATTAATACTATCCATAAAGAAAACAAAATTAAAAAACGCGTTTTAATAAGAATTTGAGCAATTTTACTTAATCTGCCATACTTATGAAAACTTTTGTGAGAAAAAATTTTTTTTTTTTCAAGCTCAGATTAAAAAGTCATATTACACAATCGTCTCCAAATACGATGTAGATTTATTGCGGTTTCAATTGGTTTCCCGTTTTATAATAAACGTTTTGTTTTTATTTTATCGTAACCAGATACAATTTCGCTATTGTGTTCTTGCAAATTTAATATTGCCGGGTATATTATTCCCGAAAGCCCACATTTTCTGAGCATCAGGGGAAAAAAAACTTTAAGTTGTGGTGTTCAGAGGTAAATTTCAATAATTTAAATCGGTAAGCGGAAAACAATACTTTCCGATAGAGTTATTCTTGAGTAGAATATCTGAAAACAGTGTTTTGATGCACGAAACATTAGTAAAAAGCACTTTTACTAAATTTGTTATTAAAGAGTGTAATAAGTGATAAAGTGAATAAGGATAACTTAAAAAAATTTGTAACATGTCTCATGATAGTTTATTTTAATAGGTATCGAATCACGGCGCCTTGGACGTCCACTGTAGACAATCCTCCGGCAGTTTACGGCAGTGCGACTGGAAGAGATTTGGCTGCGATTAGATTAAAGACAGTTAGCGGAATCTGCAATGTCCACATGAGATAAATAGGATATGGATATGGAATAATGATTTTTTCAACTAACAAATTTTCGTAATTTTAAAACTCGGTTTTTTAATTTTTTTTATCAAAAAAAAATCTATGCCATCTTGTGATATTTGCACATATTTCAGTTTGTAAATACTATTTTTAATAAAGCCCAAGCGGCTTGTGCTTGAAAATAGGAATCGAGTCGTGTCGAAGTGGGGATTCGAACCGACGCGCGACGATCTCTGGACTCAGATACCGCGATGCTACCCACTTCCCTACCACCCGTTCACCACCGTTGTAAATGGGTTAGTCCACTTTCCTGTACAGAATATCCTTGTTCTCCGAGTCCTAGTCATTACACTACGCAGATCGCCATGATTAATGATCATCTCAAAAAACAATAAATTATTAGGGTATTTCATAGACGACTAGAAATTTTAATAAAATAATGATAAGTTTCCGTCGCGACATCTAATTTCCGAAAGCCGCCATCGTCACATAAAACGGCACTTCTGGGCTGAGTATCAAAATGCAGTAATAACCGAAATCTCCTTCTCTTGGCTGCATTTCAGCATATCCGGTAATCATACGCTCCAGCCGTTTGTAGAAATGCTACACTTTACGCGACTGTTATTGAACGTTTCAATAGCGGCTGGGGTGGAGTAATCACTGGAGCTGGTAAAACGCGAACCGGAAAGGATTCTTTTACCACCGCGTTAAATACGCATAAAATGCAGACATTTATTTTTGGGAATAGTACCCGTGTGTGGTGTACACTCTATCGGAAGGCGTGAAGTCCGTTTTATTACGGACGTTTAGAAAAAGGCTATGGGATGGAAACTTAGAGAAAACTTAATGCAGTGAACAAATGAATATATGTATTGCAATATTTACGAATTTCCAGCGGAATCTTGAAATATTAGTACTTTCGAAGTCAGGTGATAGCCCAATACGTTGCGACGACTTTTAGTGATAGTTTAGACGTTAAGAGGCTCCAATTTAAAACGTTTAACGATTTAGACATCCATGATTACTGATTACCTACATATTTAGACATCTGTTGTCATTTTTATAAAGCTTAGAGCTTGCTATTTACTCACAAAAATGCAGTAAAAAAGTTTTTCAAGAAAAAAATATAGAAGAATATATCTGGGGGTTAATGCTAGAAGTGCCTATGTAAAAAAAGCGCATGGTTCAGGAGAGGGAATTGATTGTTTCTTATAAAACAATATGTGTTAATTACTTTTAACATAATATACATTATGATTCTCCTCTCACATTACAGTGGCTGACAAAGGCACATATAGCATTAAAGAGAAGGGTAATTATGAGTGGTTTGAGGATGGGATTATACCTAACTCATTTTGAGTGGGGATTTAAAAATCTGACATCGGCATTGGGGGGATCTAGCACTAACCCCATCTACATCTACATCTATATTGGTTTCAGGGACTCGCCCTGAATTTCCAATCGAATTGTTTAGTGAATTGGCAGTATCTATCGCTTCTGACATTAAAATATCTGTATCAAACACTAAAAATGAAGAATCGACGAGTCAGCTGAATTCATTTGAAGCAGGATAGGTGGGAAGGATCGTGAGGGAATCAAACACCAAGAAAATTCGAGTTGCCGCAGCGATACATTATTGTTGAGATGATAACAGGTAGATAGTGATTTCGAATATTCGTGGTTGTGCAGGAAAAGCTTTTGGAAACTGTGCTGCTCTCGTTTAAAGCTTTAGAATATGATGTTTCTCTGCGTAAATCTATACAATGATGTTTGGTGTGAAAGCAATATAAATAAAGAAAGAATGTGGAACAAAACTAAATTAAACGAAAATAAAAAATATAAAAAAATCAAACGAAAACAGAAGTTGATATCCCAACAGAGCCAGAGAAACTCTGGAAACGAATGTGGGTTATCTAAGCGTCAGGTCTAGGCGTCAGGTCATAAGCCCTGCAAGCGCCTAGATAGCCCAATTCGTTTAACCCGAGTTTATCGTGTCTCTGTTGTGGATATCATAAAATCAATGATCAGCCCTACAAGCGGTATATTCCACGAAAATTTGTTCTACAAGTATTCTGTATTCATATTCAAAAATTTTTGTTGAAAAAATCAAGTACTCCTTATTTTACGCTTATTTTCGTTTCAAATATGTAATCTTAAGGTTCTAACTAACTAACCCTTACTTTAACACGCCATTTTCCCACAAGGGGTATGCAGAGAGGGTAGAACGCCTCACCACTCTATCTTGACACACTAATCCTTTTAGCCGTTCTTTCCATAATTCATAGATTTGCTCCACATGAAAAAAAATAAGAAAAATTCTGATCCCTTCTTCAGTAAACAATATAATTTAGGATGAAAGATCGAATAATTGGTTTACAATGATTTAACAAGTGATATTTTATAGCATTAAACTTCACAGGCAATTGTTTAATATATTTATTTATTTATTAAGCTCCGATAATCACAAGAACCAGTTTCAGAAAAATCTCTTTAATTTTAGTGATCTTAACAGCAACTCATCTCAGAAGGCGCGAATCCTTCGTCTTAGCCAATTTACACACAAGGGGTATCCAATGATGACCCCAATCTGCCATTCACACGCGGAATGAAAGCTTGATAATGTTGACGGCTAAATGTCGTAAACAAATTAAATTCATTCAAGTGAATTTGAACATTTGTCAAAATCATTGGCTTTTTTTTTTCGCATGGAAATGACAGGTAGCTTACCAGAAATATTTTATAAAGTGACGAAAACTATGTACTTGATGATAATAAATTTTATGAAAGAGCTGATTCAATGTTACAGAGCACCCGAAGGTTTAACACAGCTTGACATTTTGTTATCTTTAGCTATTCTTTTCCCAGGACTTTTCTAACAGTTTATGGTGAACTTCCTTATTCGGGACTGTAAACAAATGTATTAAAATCAGTATCAGGAGATCAGGACTGTGTAAGCAGTAACAGTCATCTCCTGGTATGATAAACGTTCCGCCTGTAACCACAACACAAACAGTGAACAAGCCATCTTGTTTACCTTATAAACTTAATGTCTAGGCCCCGGAGTATGTGGAATTAGGTGATGGGGTACTTTATCATTATATTCATTTGGTTTTATATTAAGGAGGAAAATATTTATCGATGCGATGCGCAATGGTGGGAAAAATGCTTAGCGCCATGTTGTAGGTTTATTATGTTTTTAATAAAATCTAATGGGCATTATGTATATAATATAATGCCCATTAGATTTCATGCGGCCTCCGTAGCGTAATGGCTAAGACGCTGGACTCACGATACGGAGGGTTCCGGGTTCGATTCCCGGTGAGAACTCAAAAAATAAAAAAAGTGATTTTTTCTTAAGCCTGGGTGTTTGTGACGTTTGTTCCCCTCTGTAATTGGGCCTCCTAGACTGTTGAGGTGGTTAAAAAAAATAAATAAAATAAAATAAATAAATAATATATTAAAATAAAAGTACGGAATTGTAAGAACAGCTTTATTTTATAGGTTTTATTGAGGTTTTTGTTATGAAAGCACATAATGCAACATAATAATTTTTAATTAATTTATTGTCAAAAGACTCTTTTTAACCGCGTAGAGAATGCAGTATAATTTATTGACAATTTGACATCTCAACAGAGACGAGAAATTTGGGAAGGGAATATGGATATCTAGGCGTTTACAGGGCTTATGACCTATCATTGGCTGGGTTTCCATATCCATATTCCCTTCCAAATTTCTCGTCTCTGTTGAGATGTCAAATTGTAATTATTAGCCCGTAATGGGTGAAATCCAGTTTTTGTCTACAAGTATTTGGACACACTCAAAATGTTGTTTATTATTTATATTGAATTTATTTATAACAAGTAAGGTAACAATTAACAGAGGAAAAACATCGTTTACAAACACCCAGGCTTGTGAAAAATCACTTTTGATTTTCGTATTCTCACCGGGAATCGAACCCGGAAAATCCGTATCGCGAGTCTGGCATCTTAGCCATTACGCTACTGGGGCCGCCAAAATGATCAGTTACTGGAATATTTATAACCAGTAAAATCAACATTATACAATAGAAATTTATTGATTTTTTCATATAAATGGCTATAAGTAAGAATTTAAAAAAAAAATTGAATCCAAAATATTTTTACTGCTATAAAATATGTAACATTTTTTTTAAATGAAAAATAATTAAAAAAATGCTAATTCTACCTACTCTCCCTTATCCGCACTTAATAGTGCATAGCCACTGCATCGGTACCTACACCAAGTAATCGCAATTTAAAATCACAACGTCATAAAATATAATTACATATTTGGAGTTATATTTTAATACCGGTAGAGAAAGAGTTTTTATGATCGTTAAATACCGTGTGAAATAAAAGTTCTTTATTAAATCGAGCGCCATGTAAATAAACACTGTTCCTAAATTGACAACAGATTTACAATTTGTAAACTACCTAGTACCGTCAAAGAAAACTAACAAGTAGAATGTAAGGAAGGCGATAGCTTAATGGTGATTTAAAAAACAAATCAATTACTGCCCTAAATACATCATGTTATTCACTTTACATATATAAAAATGTCGAAAGTTAGAGACAAGACGTTTTGACTTAGCACAAGAACACTTAGACACAGGGACACTTAAATTGCCATCATTTGCTAACAACTCGATATACCACACACCCTTGGCCGCACGTGTCGGGAATGCAACTATTTAATGTTCACAGAAGCCGCAACACGGACATAATAAATCTTTCATGATAGTCACAATCCAAATTTCAGCTAAAACCTGTAAGCAATCAAATGACAATGACAAAATATGTTTTCAAAAGACGGATTTAAATTTTTTTTTTTTAATTTGGAAAACCGTTTTTTGCCGGGCCTTCGTGAACATTAAATAGTTGCATTCCCGACACGTGGGGGCCCAAGGGGGTGTGTGGTATATCGGTTAAAAAGCAAATGATGGAAATTTTTAAGTGCCCTGTGCCCTTAAGGGGTTCCCTTGGGTGCAAAGTAAAAGCCCTTGTCTCTAATTTTCGACATTTTTTTTTTTAAAAGTAAAATTAACTTTAGTTTTTTGGGCAGAATTGATTTTTTTTTTAAATCACCATTAAGCTATCCCCTTTCCCTTACAATCTACTTTTTGTTTTTTTTTGGGACGGTACTGGGTTTGTTTACAAATTGTAAATCTTTTTGTAAATTTGGGAAAACAGTGTTTATTTACGGGTCGATTTAATAAAAAACTTTTTTTCACACGGAAACTTAACGACAAAAAAACCCCTTTTCCCCTAACCGGTATTAAATATAAATCCAAATAGTAATTATTTTTTTATGCGTTGTGTTTTTTAAATTGCGATTATTTTGGTGTAGGAAAACCGTTGCAGGGGCCCTAGCCATTAAGTGCGGAAAAGGGGAGATAGGTAGAATTAGCATTTTTTTAATTATTTTTTTTTTTAAAAAAAATGTTACATTTTTTATGGGCAGTAAAAATTTTTGGGTTTAAATTTTTTTTTTAAAATTTATTTAAAAAGCCATTTATATGAAAAAACAAAAATTTCTATTGTATAATTTTGTTTTTACTGGTTAAAAATATTCCAGTAACTAAACATTTTGGGGGGCCCCCAGTACGAAATGGCTAAGATGCCAGACCGCGTTACGGTTTTTCCGGGTTTTCCGGTTCCCCCGGTGAAATACAAAATCAAAAGGATTTTTCACAACCGGGGTTTTTTAAACGTGTTTCCTTGTTTTGTTCCCTTACTTGTTAAAAAAAATTTCAAAAATAAAAAAACAATTTTTTGAGTGTGCCCAAATTTACTTGTAGAAAAAAACTGGTTTCACCCATTACGGGCTAATAATTAAAATTTAATCTAAAACAGAGAGGGAAAAAAATTTGGAAAGGGAATTTGGATAGGGAACCAGCCAATGATAGGTCTAAGCCCTGTAAACGCCAGATATCCTTTTTTCCCTTTCCCAAATTTCTTTTCTGTTGAGAGTAAATTGTCAAAAAATATTACTGCATTCTCTACGCGGTTAAAGAGTCTTTTGAAATAAATTAATTAAAAATTATTATGTTGCATTATTGTTTATAACAAAACCTCAAAAAAACCTATAAAAAAAAGTGTTTTACTTTCCGATTTTATTTTAATTATTATTTTTTTTTTATTTTTTTTTTTTTTAACCCCTCAACATCTAGGGGGCCCCAAATTACAGGGGGAACAACGTCACAAACCCCCGGGCTTAAAAAAAATCACTTTTTTATTTTTTGAGTTCTCCCCGGGGAATCGAACCCAAAAACCTCCGTACGGTGAGTCCAGCTCTTAGCCATTACGCTCGGGGCCGATGAAATCTAATGGGTTTTATTATATAATAATGCCATTAGATTTTATAAAAATAATAAACCACAACGGGGCCTAAGCATTTTTCCCCCCTTCGCCGCATGATAATTTTTTCCCCCTTATTAAAACCAAATAAATTTAAAATGAAAAAGTACCCCTCACCTATTCCAATACCCCGGGGCTAGACTTTAATTTTTATGGGAAACAAGAGGCTTTTCATTTTTTTGTGTTGTGGTTACAGGGGGACGTTTACATACGGAGATGACTGTTACTGCTTCACAGTCCTATTCCTGTACTGATTTTAAATTACATTTTTTCAGCCCCGAAAAAGGATTCCCCATAAACTGTTAGAAAAGTCCTGGGAAAAGAATAGCTAAAGATAAAAAAATGTCAAGCTGTGTAAATCGGGTGCTCTTAACAGAATCGTTTTCATAAAATTATTATCATCAAGTTCATGTTTTCATTTTTTTAAATATTTTGTAAGTACCTGTCCCTTTCCTGCGAAAAAAAAAGCCAATGATTTTGACAAAATTTAAAATTACTTGAAGAAATTTAATTTGTTTAGACATTTTGCCGTAAATTTTCACTTTCATTCCCCTTTTGAATGGCAGGTTGGGTCATCATTTGGCCCCTTTGGGGGTTTAATGGTAAGCGAAGGATCCCCCGAATTCTGAATGATTGCTGTTAAGATACTAAAAATTTAAAAAAATTTTTCAAAACCCGGTTTGTGTTATCGATTAATAAATAAATAAATATTTAAAAAATTCGGGAAGTTTAATCTAAAATACACTGTTAAATATTTTAACCATTATTCGCTTTCATCCTAAATTTTTTTGTTACTGAAGAAGGGACGGGAAATTTTTTTTTTTTTTTTCATTGGGCCAAAAGAAATAAAGAAAGGGTAAAGGTTTTGTGTGCAAGCAGAGGGGGTGGCGTTTTACCCTCTTAAACCCTGGGAAATGGCTGGGTTAGGGTGTTAAGCCAAGATTTCATATTGAAAAAAAATAGCTAAAATAAGGAGTACTTTTTTTCATTTTTAATATTTTTTATTTTCTGAATTAAGTTTGGTAATGATTTTTTTAATCAAAAAAAACCTT
>JAGVSP010007225.1:0-15618 GCA_022494985.1 Micrasema minimum
TGAATGTGTAAAAATACTTGTAGACAAATTACTGGATTATACCCTTGCTGGGCTATCAGATATTATTGATATCCCAACAGAGACAGAGAAACTCTGGAAACGAATGTGGATCATCTAGGCGTTTACAGGGCTTATGACCTGTCATTGGCTGGGTTAACCTACACCAATAAAGATCGATTGCAAAAAAATGCTTAACAATCTTCTCAACAGATGTCACCGGTGAGAAATTCACTTGTAATGTGATATTACGAACGCGAGTTCAATATATACAAGTTTCAACAATTTGTCTTAAATGGTTATCAGATGATATGGGGAATGTTGTAATACATCAAGTGGCTACTTAACCCAGGCAATGACAGCCTGATAATCCACATTCGTTTCTAGAGTTTCTCTGTCTCTGTTGGGATATCAATAATATTTATTTTTTAGTTTGTTTAATAAACACCATTATTGTCTTTCGATATTTCCGTTTATTATCCATGTATTTCTTTCATTTAAATTAAACAAAAATATACTATTACTGTCTTACAAGCAATTTTCATTTTGTACTCTTTTTGTTAGTATTGCGTTATCTCATTGACTACAGAAGAACGTAAAAACATGGCATTGAATTGAACACATACTTTAAGAGATTGTTTGAATCTGATTTTAAACAACACTTTTTTAAACACAAAAAAAAAAAAAATTATAATCATTATTCTGTTCCTCACAGCAACACAAGTGTTAGGAGAACACAGATCACAACATGTGACTTAGATTTAATTTTTTCAAATCAAAAAAGAAATGTGAGGATTTTTATACAAAAACCATAGAAAAAGATTGGATTTTCATTACAACATACGAATATTGTGTTGTTCACTTTTAATATAGAAAAAGAGATAGTAGGTACTTCCCAAGTTACTGGGATATGTGCGGTGGAAGGATATAGCCGCAATCAATTTGACCACAAACTATCTTCGAGAAAAACAAAAAAATTTTGTACCACAAAAGGCCGAAGATAAAAATAGAATATTCTAACCACAAAATTGTTTGAATACTATACGGAAGAAATGTGTGTTTTTTTTAAGATTAATTAGATTAGTAAGTACTATAATATGTACTGTTTGTTATATATAACTTTTTATTAGATTTAAATATCAGTAATGTAGGTAGGTTATTTACCTGCTTTTAAAATAACATTGTAAATGTGGAATAGGATGAAAGTAGACTGAATGCTGTTGAAATACGATCTCTCAGGCGAATGTGTGGTAAGACTATGTATGATAGGTGTACAAATGTCGAAATTATAGCAGAGTGCAAGGCTGAGACGAGCATTATCGACAAAATTAAGAAAGGTCTTTTACGATGGTTTGGTCGTGTGGAGCGAATGAGTGATGAAAGAACGGCTAAAAGAAGTTTAAATGCATGTGCGCCTGGATGTTGAAGCTGAGCAAGGCCGAGAAAGACATGGCATGACCAAGTACGAAAAGAACTTAAAGTGGACATGTGAAAAGTCATAATAATCGGCGTATGTGCAGACGTATGAATGTAGAGGAAGCAAAGGAAGTATGTCAGGACAGAGTGATATGGAATTCTATCCTCTCTGCCTACCCCTACGGAGAAATGGCGTGATGGTTAGTAGTAGTACGTAACTACTCTACAAAAATGTAAATGTATGCCTATATAAAATATATGTTTAGCACAGTATAGTATATAAATACATTTTGAAAAAAATATAAAATGACTTCGTAATCACATAAAAAAAACAATCAAGTCCAAATACGGTGTAACTAAATTTCTGCCTGTGCATTATTTTAAGGAAAAAAAATGCTAACACAGCAGCAATATAAATTTTGCATTCAATAATTTTATTAATAACTTTATGATGTAGACAAGTCATTCTTACAAAAGTATAGGTAAATATATATTATATCTGTCAACTAACGGAGATATGCCACTTGTTAATATCTAAGACCTTCACAAAGCCAAAGGTAGAAAATTGTTTACTATGCATCAATAGTTTAAACGAGGTCATGAAAAAAATGGAATTTAAGTGTTTTATAAGTTTGATATCAATGTTTTTATTATTTAGTACGACTGCTGACTAGTAATTGTATGCAGATTGATTAGGATTATGTAGTAACAAGATTTGCTAATGTATTCAGGATTAGTAACAAGTCATGACTAATTATGATGCAACAATGATTAATATTACTTAATATTTATTTATTTAAAACTTCATGTACAATTACATAGCAAAAGTACAAGGGCGGGCTTATTGCTTTTAAGCAATATCTTCCAACCAACCCTCAGTTATTTAGTGATGATTTTTATTGTACCGAGTATTGGTGGAAAGACACAGCTTTAAAATTACTTACAAAATTAATATACTTACTAAAATATGAGTGGGGAAATGGAAAAGAGGAAGGAAGGAAAGGGATAGGGAAGAGGATGAATGAAGGATGTTTTAGAGGTTTGAAGAGAGGTAGGTAGTTATGCTTCAGACGTTTCTTAAAAACAAATACGGAGGGCGCATCTTTTACATCCCGTGGAAAATCGTTCCATAGTCTTGCGGCCTGGACAGTGAATGATTTGGTAAAAAAGGAAGTGTGGTGCCTAGGAATACTGTGGATGAGCGTAGTGATAGTCCATGCTCAGAGAGGTAAATAAAATTATCTGCTAGGTATCTCGGTGCAGTTGGGTTATTAAAGAATATTGTATAAAAGGGAAAGAGATTGGAAGTTTATGCGTTTTACTGTTTTATAAAGTATAATAGGATACATTTGGGATAGTGGTGGTAGCGCGTTGTGCTGCCATGCACGAGGTCGCAGGTTCGATTCCCGATGATTATTTATTTAAGGCTCCACCCAAAGCCAGCGTTAGAAATTTAGGCGTTTTCTAGGGAAATGGCATTACCGATTTTCGAATAAAAAGTAAGAATTCTGTGGGAAAAAAAATAACAGGAAGCCGTGTTCTTTGTAATTTTTTTCCGTTTTCAGGATAACTAAAAATGGTAGCTAAATAAAAACAATTAGTTAGAGGAAATATTCCGAGGTGACTCACAAGTCCAGAGGGTAGAAGAAAAGGACGAGGTATTTGCCGCGGTAGTCGGAGAGAGACACGTCCTTGAACTGGCCGTCCACCACGGCGGGGGCCTTGAAGGCGGGGGCGGGCTTCTGCAGGGCGAGGGGCATCTTGGATTATTGGCTTCTGGAAATTAAATATCACCATGTTACACACAACGATAAACCGGGGTGCAAAGTCCGACAACAATCTTAACTTAAAACTGTGTTTTTGTGTCTATTTGTGTTTTTTTATACCGCGTCAACAAGGGGCCCAATAACAGAGGTAAATAACATTAATACAACCAAACTTGAGAAAAATCACTTTCTGTGTTCTCACCAGGAATCAAACCCGGAGCCTCTGTATTGTGAGTCAAGCGTCTTAGCCATTACGCTACGGAGGCCAATAATAATAATTGATAATCATAAAGTTGTGGAAAACATGAATTTTAAATTTAATAAATAAAAACTTAGTTTTTTTAGACCACTTTAATTCATTTAGCCTACATATTTCGGAAAACGAAATTTCACTGATATGGAAAGTTTTGTTTTCCCAAAAATATAGTGCTTTTTAAAAAAAAAGGAAAAAATTTTTTTAAATTTTTCCCCCTTTTTTTTTAAAAAAAAACTAAACCCACAAAAAAAAAAAAATTTTTTAAAAAAAATTAAAAATTTTTTCCAAAAAAAAAAATTTTAAAAAAAGGGGAAAAAATTTTTTTTTTTTTAAAACCAAAAAAAAATTTTTTTAAAAAAAAAAAGGTTTAAAAAATGGTTTTAAAAATTTTTTTTTTTTTTAAAAAAAAAAAAAAACCCAAAAAAATTTAAAAAAATTTAAAAAAAAAGAAAAAAAATTTTTTAAAAAAAACTTAAAAACCCCCTTTTTTTTTTTTTAATTTTTTAAAAAAAAAAAAAGGGAAAAAAAAAAAAATTTTTTTTTAAAAAATAATTAAAAAAAGGGGAAAAAAATTTTTTTAAAAAAAAAAAAGGTTTTTTTTTAAAAAAAAAAAAAAATAAAAATTTTAAAAAAAAGGGGGGAAAAAATTTTGGGGAAAAAAAATTTTTTGGGGGGGGAATTTTTTAAAAAAAAAAAACCAGGGGTTTTTAAAAGGAAAAAACCCCCCCTTTTAAAATTTTTTTGGAAAAATTTTAAATTTTGGGGAAAAAAATTGGGGGAAAGAAAAAGGGAAAGGTTTAAGGAAAAAAATTTCTGGGTTTTTTTTTTTTTTGGGGGAAAAAAAAAAAAATTTTTGGGGTTTGGGGGGAAAAAATTAAAAAAATTTTTAAAAAAAGGGGGGCCCCCCCCCCTTTTTTTTGGTTTTTAAAAAATTTTTTTTTAAAAAAAAAAAAATTTTTGGGGGGGGAAAAAAAAAAGGGGGGAAAAAAAACAAAAAAATTTTTTTTAAAAAAAACCCCAAAAAAAATTTTTTAAAAAAAAAATTTAAAAAAAAAATTTTAAAAAAAAGGGGGGGAAAAAAAACCGGGGGGGGGGGAGGGCCCCCGGGGGGGAAAAACCCCCCCCCCCCCCCCGGGGGGGAAAAATTTGGGGTTTTTTTGGGGGGGGTTAAAAAATTTTTTTTTTTAAAAAAAAAACCGGGGCCCCCCAAAAAACCCAAAAAAAAATTTTTTTTTTAAATTTTTTTTTTCCCCAAAAAAAAAAAAAAAAAAAAAAACCTTAAACAAAAATTTTTAAAACCCCAGGTTTCCCCCAACCCCAAAATTGGGAAAGGGTTTTTCCTTTTTCCCCCAAAAAATAATTAAAAAATAATTTTTTTAAATTGGGAAAAAAACATAAAAAATTTAAAAAATTAAAAAAGAAAAAAAATTTTTTTTCCCCTTTAAACCCCCCAAAATTTTTTAAAAAAAAACCCCCTTTTATGAAAGAAATTTTTTAAAAAATTTTTTTTTTTAAAAAAAAAAAAAATTTTTTTAAAAAAATTAAAACCCCCTTTTTAAAAAAAAAATTTTAAAAAATTTTTTTTTTTTTTAAAATTTTTTTTTTAAAAAAAAAAAAAATTAAAAAAAAAAAATTTTAAAAAAAAAATAAAAAAAAAACCAAAAAAAAAAATTTTAAAAAAATTTTTAAAAAAAAAAAAAAAAACCCCCCCCCAAAAAAAAAAAACCCAAAAAAAAAAATTTTTCCCCCAAAAAAAAAAAAAAAATTAAAAAAAAAAAAAAAAAAAAACCCTTTTTTTTAAAAAAAAAAAAAAAAAAAAAAAAACCCAAAAAAAAATTTAAAAAAAAAAACCCAAAAAAAAAAAAAAAAATTTAAAAAACCCCAAAAAAAAAACCCCCTTTTTAAAAAAAAAAAAAAAACCCCCCCCCCGGCCCTAAACCCAAAAAAAAACCCAAAAAAATTTTTTAAAAAAAAAAAAAATTTTTTTTTTTTTTAACGGCCCAAAAAAGTTTTTCCCCTCCAAACCCCAAAAAACCCTCCAAAACCCCCCCCCCCCCAAAAAACCCCCAAAAAACCCTTTTTCCCCCCCCAAAAAAAGGGGGGGGAAAAAAAAAAAAAAAACCCAAAACCCCCCAAAAAAATTTTTAAAAAAAAAAAAATTTAAAAAAAATTTTAAAAAAAAATTCAAAAAATTTTTTAATTTTTTTCCCCGGGGCCCCAAAACCCCCATTTTAAAATTTTAAATTTTTTTTTAAAAAAAAAAAATTCCAAATTTAAACCCAAATTTTAAAATTTTTTAAAAACCCCGCCCAAAAAACCCCCCCCCCCCCCTTTTTAAAAAAAAAAAAAAATTTTAAAAAACCAAAAAACCCCGAAAAAAAAAAATTTAAAAATTTTTTTCCAAAACCCCCAAAAAAAAAAAAAAGTTAAAATTTTTTTTTTTGGGGTTTTAAAAAATTTTTTTCAAAACCCCCCCCCTTTTTTTAAAAAAAAAACCTTTCAAACCCCCCCAGGGGGGTCCCCGGGGCCCGGGTTTTTTAAAAAAAACCCTTTTTTAAAAACCCCCCAAAAAACCCCCCTTTTTTAAAAAAAAAAACCAAAAAAATTTTTTTTTTTAAAAAAAAAATTTTAAAGAAAACCTTTTTAAATTTTCCCCAAAAAACCCCCTTCCTTAATTTTGGGGGGCCCCTTTTAAAATTTTTAAAAAAATAATTTTTTAAAAATTTTTTTTTCCCCGAAAAAAAATTTTTTTTTTAAAAAAAAAAAAAAAAAAATTTTTTTTAAAAAAAAAACCCCCAAAGGCAAACCCGAAAACCCCCCCCCCTTTTTTAAAAAAACCCCCCCCCCCAAAAAAAGGCCCCCCAAAAATTTTTTTTTTTTTAAACCCAAACATTTTTTCCCCCCCCCCCAAAAAAAAAAAAATAAATTTTTCCCCCCCCAAAAATTTTAAAAAAACTTCCCCAAAAAAAATATTTTCTATTAAAAAAAAAAATTTTTTTTTTTTTTTTTTAAATAAAAAAAACCCAAAATTTTAAAAAAAAAACCCCCCCAAAAAAAAAAACCCGGTTTGGCCCCCAAAAAAAGGAAGTTTTTTTTTTGGGGGGGAAAAAAAAATTTTTTTTTAAAAAAAAAAATTTTTTTTTTTCCCCAAAAAATTTTCCTTTTTTTTTTAAAAAAAATTTTAAAGTTTCCTTTCCCCTTTTTTTTTTGGGAAAACCCCCCAAAAAAAAAAAAATTTTTTTTTTTTGGGGGGCCCCCGAAACCCCAAAAACTTTTTTTTTAAAAAACCCCCCCTTTTTAAAAAAAAGGGGGGGGGCCCCCCCAATTTAAAAAAGGGGGTTTTTTAAAAAAACCCCCCCCCCAAAAAAAAAAACCCCCCCCCCAAGGGAAAGGGGGTTTTTTTAAAAATTTTTTTCCCCCTTTTTTTTAACCCTTTTTTCCCAAAAATGGGGTTTTAAACCCCCGGGGGAAAATTTTTAAAAAAAGGGGGGGTTTTTTTTTTTTTTAAAAAACCCTTTTTTTGGGGAAAAAAAAATTTAAAAAACCCCCCCCCCCAAAAAAAAACCCCCAAAAAGGGGTTTTTTGGGGGGGTTGGGGCCCCAAAGGGGAAAAAATTTTTTTAAAAAAAAAAAGGGGTTTAAAAGGGGGGAAAAAAAAAAAAAAAAAAAGGAATTTTTAAAAAAAAAAAAACCCCCCCCCCCAAAAACCCCCAAAAAAAAAACCCCCCCAAAAAAAAAAAAAAAAAAGGGGAAAAAAAGGGGCCCCAAAAAAAAAAAACCCCCCCAAAAAAAAAAAACCTTAAAAAAAAAATTTTAAAAAAAAAAAAAAAAAAAAAAAAAACAAAAATTCCCTTTTTTTCCCCCCCCAAAAGGGAAAAACCAAAAACCTTTAAAAAGGAAAAAAAAAACCCCCCCCCCCCAAAAAAAAAAATAAAAAAAAACCCCCCCCCAAAAAAAAATTTTTCCCCTTTTGGGGGAAAAAAAATTTTTAAATAAAAAAAATAAAACGGGCCCCCCCCCCTTTAAAAAAAACCCCCCAAAAAAAAAAAAAAAGGGAAAAATTTTTAAAAAAAATTTAAAAAAAAAAAAAAACCCCCAAAAAAAATTTTTTTTTTCCCCCCAAAAAAAAAAACCCAAAATTTTTAAAAAAAAAAAAACCCAAAAATTTAAAATAAAACCCCCAAAAAAGGGGGGCCCCCCAAAAAAAACCCCCCCCCCAATTTTTAAAAAATTTTTTTGGTTAAAAAAAAAAATTTTTTTTTTTTTCCCCCTTTTTTTTTCCCCCCAAAAAAAAAACCCCCCCCCCCCCAAAAAAATTTTTTGGGAACCCAAAAAAAAAAACCCCTTTTTTTTAAAAAAAACCCCCCCCCCCCCCCAAAAAACAAAAAAACCCCCCCCCTTTTTTTCCAAAAAAAAAACCCCAAAAGGCAAAATTTTGGGGGAATTTTCAAATTTTAAAAATTTCCCCCCCCGGGGAAATTTTTTTTCCCTTTTCCCCCCAAAAACCCCTTAAAAATTTTTTTTTAAAAAACCCCCCCCCCGGGAAAAATTTAAAATTTTAAAAATTTTTCCCCCCAAAAAAAAAAAAAAAAATTTTAAACCCCCCCCCCCCAAAAAAAAAACCCCCCCCCAAACCCCCCCCCCCCCCTTTGCCCCCACCAAAACCAAAACCCCCCAAAAACCCCCCCAAACACCCCCAAAAAAAAAACCCCCCCAAAACCCCCCCGGGTTTTTTTTTTTTTCCCCCCCCCCCAAAAAAAAAAAAACCCCGGGGAAAAAAAAAACCCCCTTTTTTAAAAAAAAAAAAACAAAAAAAAAATTTTTTTTTTTTTTTTTTTCCCCCGGGGCCCCAACCCCAAAAAACCCCCCCAAAATTTTTTTTTTTTTTTTTCCGCAAAAAATTTTTTTAAAAAACCCCCCCAAAAAAATTTTTTTTTTCCGGGTTTTTAAAAAATTTTTTTTGGGCCCCCCCCCCTTTTTTTCCCCCCAAAAAACCCCCAAAAATTTTCCCCCCTTTTAAAACCCCTTAAAACCCCCCCCAACCAAAAAAAAAAAATTTCCCCCCCCCCCAAAAAAACCCAATTTTTTAAAAACCCCCCCCCCCGGGAAAAATTTTTTTTTCCCCCCCCCCCCAAAACCCCCAAAAAAAAAAAAAAAAAACCCCCCCCCCCCTTTTAAAAAAAACCCCTTTTTTTTTTTCCCTTTTTTTTATTTATTTCCCCCAAAAAAACCCCCTTTCCAATTTTTCCTTTAAAAAAAAAATTTTTCCCCCCCCCAAAATTCCCAAAACCCCCTTCTTTCCCAAAAAATTTTTTTTCCCCCCCCCAAATTTTAAAATATTTTAAAAAAACCCCCAAAAAAATTTTTTTTTGGGAAAAAAAACCCCCAAAAAAAAAAATTTTTTAAAAAAAAAACCCCCCCCCCCCCCCCAAATTTTTCCCCCCCCCCAAAAAAAAAAAAAAAATTTTTAAAAAAAAAAATTTTTTTTTTTTTTCCCCCCCCAAAAACCAAAAAAAAAACCTTTAAAAAAAAATTTTTTTAAAGGGGGGGAAAAAAAAAAACCCCAAAAAAAAAAAAAACCCCCCTTTAAAAAAACCCAAAAATTTTTTTTTTAAAATTTTAAAAAAAAAAACCCCCCCCCCCCAAAAAACCCAAAAAAAACCCCTTTTTTTTTTAAAAAAATCCCTTTTCCCCCCCCAAAAAAAAAAAAAGGGGGTTTTTTTCCCCGGGGAAAAAAAAATTTAAAAACCCCAAAATTTTTGGGTTTTTTAAAAAATTGGGGGTTTTTCCAAAAAAACAAAATTTTTTTTCCCTTAAAATTTTTTTCCCCCCAAAAAATTTTTTTTAATTTTTCCCCCCCCCCAAAAAAAAATATAAAATTTTAAAAAAAAAAAAATTTTTTTTTTTTTTTTACAATTTTTAAAAAAATTCCCCCTTTTTTGGGAAAAAAAAAATTAAAAAAAAAAAAAATTTTTCCCCCCCCCAAAAAACAAAAAAAATTTTTTCCCCCCCTTTAAAAAAAAAAAGGGGTTTTTTTCCCCAAAAAAAAACCCCCCAAAAATTTTAAAAAAAAATAAAATTTTAAAAAAAAAACCAAAAAAAAAAAAAAACCAAAAACCCCCCCAAAAAAAAAAAAAAAACACAAAACTTAAAAAATTAAAAAAATTTTTAATTTTTTTTTTTTAAAAAAAATTTTTTCCCCCCCCAAAAAAAAAAAAATTTTTTTTTAAAAAAAAAAATTTTTACTTTTTTAAAAATTTAAAAAAAACAAAATTTTTTTTGTTTTAAAAAAAAAAAAAATAATTTCCCCATGGGGAAAAAAATTTTTTTTTTTAATTTCCTTTTTTTTAAAAAAAAATTTCCCCCAAAAAAAAAATTGGTTTTTTTAATTTTCCGGGTTTTTTTCCCCCCCGGGGGGGGGCCCTTTTTTCCAAATTTTTTAAATTTAAAAAACCCCCCAAAAAAAATTAAATTTTTTAAAAAAATTTTTAACCCCTTTAAAAAAAAAGTTTTTCCTTTTTTAAAAAAATTTTTTAAAAAAAATTTTTTAAAAAAAAAATTTTTTAAATTTTTAAAAAAAAAAAAATTTTTTTTTTTTTTTTTAAAAAAAAAAAAAAAAAAACCCCTTTTGGAAAAATTTTTTTTAAAAAAAAAAAAAATTTTTTTTTTAAAAATTTTTTTTTTTTTTAAAAAAACCCCCAAAAAAAAAAAAAAAAACCCCCTTTTTTAAAAAATTTTAAAAAAAAAAAAATTTTTTAAAAAAAATTTTAAAAAAAAATTTTGGGGGGTTTAAAAAAAAAAAAAAAACCCCCCAAAAAACCCCTTCGGAAAAAATTTAAAAAAACCCCCCCCAAAAATTTTTTTCCCCCAAACCCCGGGGGGAAAAAAAAAGGAAAAAAAGCTTTTAACCCCAAAATTCCTTTTTCCCCTTTTAAAAAATTTTAAAAAAATTTTTTTTTAAAAAATTTTTTTTTAAAAAAAAACCCCCCCCCAAAGCCAAAATTTCCAAAAATTTAAAAAAAAAATTTTTTTTTTTTGGAAAAAAAAATTTAAAAAAAAATTTTAAAAAAATTTTTTTAAAAAAAAAAAAAATTTTTTTTTTTGGAAAAAAAAATTTTTTTCCCCCGGGGGTTAAAAAAATTTTTTTAAAAAAAAAGGGGAAATTTTTTTTTTTTAAAAAAAATTTTTTTTAAAAAGGGTTTAAAAAATAAAATTTTTTTCCCTTTTAAATTTGGGTTTTTTTTTAAAAAATTTTTTTTTAAAAAAAAAAAAAAAAGTTAAAATTTTTTTTAAAAAAAATTTTTTTTTTAAAATTAAACCCTTTAAAAAAAAAAAAACCAAATTTTTTTTTAAACCCCCCCCGGGGGTTTTTTTTCCCCCCCCCAAATTTTAAAAAAAAAACCCCCCCCCCAAAAAAAAAAAAAACCCCCCCCTTTTAAAAACCCCCCCAAAAAAACCCCCCCAAAAAAAAAGGGGCCCCCCCCCCAAAAGGCCCCCCCCTTTTAAAAAAAAATTTAAAGGGGCCCCAAAAAAGGGCCCCCCAAAAGAAAAAAATTTTTTTTTTCCCCCCCCCCCCCCCCCCCCCCCCGTTAAACCCCCCCCAAAAAAAATTTTTAAAAAAATTTTTTCCCCCCCCCCTTTTTTCCCCCCCCCCCCGGAAAAAATTTAAAAACCCTTTAAAAAAAAAATTTAAAAAAAAAAAAACCCCCCCCAAAAACCCCCCCCTTTAAAAAAAAAAAATTTCCCCCCCCTTTTTTTTAAATTTTTTTCCCTTTTTTCCCTTTCCTTTTTGGAAAAAAACCCCCAAAAAAAAAACCCAAAAAATTTTTAAAAAAGGGTTTAAAAAGGGGGGAAAAAGGGGGTTTCCCCCCCGGGAAACCTTTTTCCCCTTTCAATTTTTTTTAAAAAAAAAACCCAAAAAAACCCCCGGGGGGGGTTTAAAAATTTTAAAAAAAGGAAAAAAAAAAAATTAAATTTTCCCCCCCAAAAAAAAACCTTTTTTAAATTAAAATTTTTTTTTAAAAAAATTTTTAAAAAAAAAATTTTTTTTTTCCCCCCCTTTTTTTTCCCCCCCCAAAAAAAAAAAAAATTTTTTAACCTTTTTTTTAAAGGAAAAAACCAAAAAAATTTTTTTTTAAAAATACAAATTTCCCAAAAAAAAACCCCAAATAAAAGGCCCAAAAAAAAAAATAAAAACCGGGGTTTTTTTTAAAAAAATTTTAGAAAAAACCCCCAACCCAAAAAAAAAAAAAAAAAAAAAATTTTAAAAAACCCAAAAAAATTAAACCAAGGAAAAAAAGAAAACCCCCCCCCCCTTTTAAAATTTAAAAATTTTTTAAAAAAAAAAAAAAAAAAAAAAATTTTTTTTTAAAAAAAAAAATTTTTTTTTAAAATTTAAAAAAACCCAAAAAACCCCCCCAAAAAAAAAATTTTTTTTTTCCCCCTTTTTTCCCCCCAAAAAAAAAAAAATTTTTTAAGGGAAAAAAATAAAACCCCCCCGGTTTTCCCCCCCCGGGGGGGGGTTTTTTTTCCCAGATGTAGCTCGTGTTGATATAATAGTTCTAGAAATTACTAAGGGAATAAATTGTTATCTATACAAGACTCGTAACATATTACCGTGTTTGTGGAAAAATACTGACTCCTTTTAGATCTTTTTTATTTTAATGAAAAGATATCTATCTAGGTATGTAATCTTACAATATTTGCACATATTTCAATTTGTAAATACTATTTTCATACTATGAGTGAAGCCTACACCATAAGACGGACATTAATATTGAACCATAATGATTCATCTTAGGATGTCCTTGAAGTTTAACAGATTAAGGATCATAGTGCAACACTCTCCTATACTTGTGTTATAATGAATCATAAAAATGAATAATTAATTGAATTAATCTGGCAATTCTAAGATAGAATATAATATATTTATTACTATGTATGCAAGTATTATAGAAGCGCATGTCATTATGGTTTGTGAATGTTTATCATAGGAGAATATAAACCACTAGCAACTAATCGCAAAATAATGTGATAATACGGTTGGTAACTAGTGATAAAATCACGATTAATTCAAATTTGCAATGCGTTTCATCACACATGGGAATTATTAGTCAGATACAAGATATCAGTTCTATTCTATTCAATCAGGGTATTTAGTTCTTCCACGAGGCAGACAACACACTACAAACACGAGACTTCTCAAGAAAAACAATGATTGACTCCGTACAGATTTCAATGCGAGTGGTGGAGTGAGGTTTTGTGTCTAATGATCAAGTAATCAAAAAATAGTTTTGAAAGAAATCAAAAAATTGTATTTACAAATTGAAACTTGTGCAAATGTTAGGAGAGCGCACAGACACTTACTTTTCTATTATACAATAACTGGCAAATAGAGGTGCAGATGATATGCAACTTAGTACAATACTAAGGTATACCTACCTACAATCATTTACAATAATATACCTATTAAAAGCAGGTCATTTATAACTCATACTAAGTACACATTATAAAGATTATAATAAGTGTGGTGGTGAAATAAACATTTTGGAATATTGGTTTTATCACTATTTTATCTGATAACCAATTTATTTACCTAGAAAACTAAAAACCATGTTCTCCTGTTTGGCTTTGCAACATTTTATTTTATTTTCTTGTTATACCACTATTTTCAAATGCATAATTTACATTTTTTCCGTACGATCTTGTTTTATTTATTAGTAGTTACGTAACAAAAGCTAACTTTGTAATGAAATAGGTAGCAATGATTATATTGATCAACGTAAGTAAATAAGCGTCACAAAAATGCTACATTTTTAACTGTACAAAGATTGCATTTTAAATGCTATCGTGAAAATAAATTGATAATTTTATGTGAATTATTAGAGTAAAAATGTATGTTCTACACATGTGCCAATCTTCGATCTGCGAATCGGCATAATTGAACGAATTAAACATTCGACGTTCACTTTTGGAGGTAGCAAAAAATATTCTGGAATAGCCTGGCTCGTGAATACCTATAATGGCGAAATATTATTACTAAAACGTCTTGCAATTCCAAATTAATAAACATCAAACACCGGTAAAAAATAATCTTTACACGGATGTCATTACTTTACTCTTTACTGAATTAGTTTCAAAATTGCGCAACTACCGGCTTCTGCGTTGTGACTTTCACTTCGCGTCAAAAATCGTAACTACATCGCAAAACAACGGATTTAAAATAGTGAAATAATAGGAATAATACGAATTATGATTCTCCATTCGTAACAACATTATTTGGCACCGTTTTGTCTTGAAATATTGATCACTTACAGGTAATGCCGGCTTTGAGGTAGTAAAATTGACGACTCACCTGAAGCGGCGACGACCGGTTTCAAGTACAAAATTGAACTGAACAAAACAAAATTCAAGCTTGTAAGGTTGATAGCAATCTAGGAAAGAATTTCCGCTCTCCGCGAGCCCCCACTTCTAGTAATTTTATAATAATAATAATGATATAAAAAGTACCTATGTATAAAACAGCGTGTAAGAACAGATCTGCGATACGCGATGACGTAAATTGACGTATGACGTAGTAAAAGTGGGTTTTATATTCCAAAGAAAATAGTCGTCAATTATGACGTTTCCTGACATCTATTGAATAATTTGGGAACCATTTACAAACATTGATAATAAATAATTAGATAGTTTTTCTATTGATTCATAGATGTCAATATTACACATAAATATTAATATTTTTATTGTAAGATAGGTAGGTTGTACATGTACCTATCGTAATGATTGCATACCACTATTATTACTTTCTCTTATCCGCACCTACTGGTGCATAGGGAACTGCTTTGGCACATTAAGTGCAGTGAATCTTGTTTGTTTGATACATGTAGGCAAAATGATCAGTTTCATGATCATGCGCCCTGCGGTGCGATTCTCTAAGGTTTTAGACACTTCTGCGCATACGAATTCAGTACAAAATCGTATGCGCAGTAGTTTAAAAACACTTACAGAATCGAAGCGCTGAAGGTAGGTATATACGAAAACGGCGTTACATAAATTATCCATAACATCTAATAATAATAAGCGCGAGTATAATTTATTTATAAACTTCATGTACAATTACATACAGGGCGGGCTTATTCCTTTTAGAAATACCTTCCAACCAATTATTATTTTAGCGATTACCTATCTATTGTTGCCAGTTTTGGTAAGGAGTTTAAGCGTAAAATGACATTGCATTATTTACCAGTTTATTTGCAGTTTAAAACAAACTTAAATATGACACCGGGAAATGGAATGGAGGAAGGAAGGAAAGGGACAGGAAAGAGGATGAATGAAGGATGTTTCAAAAGTTTAAAAAGCAGGGTGCATCTTTCACATTGCGTGGTACTTAAATCATTTGATAATCTTGCAGCCTGGACAGTGAATGATTTCGTAAAAAAGGAAGTGTGATGCCTACGAATACTGTGTTTTCTCATTAGATGAGTAGATATAATTATTTAAATTATTTTTAAGGCTCCACTGCAAGCCAAGCGTTATAAATTTAGATGTTTTCAAAATGATTTTCCGGATTTGTTAACAGCCACAAAGCTTCGAAAAAAATCTCACATAATACCTATACTTCAACCAGGGAAATGGCGTTACCAATTTTTAAAAAAAAGCTATGCATTCTACGGGAAAAAAAAACTGTAAGCCCTGATTTTTGTCATTTTTTTCAATTATTAGGTGACTTAATTAAAGAGTACATCTTCTTCTTCTTCTTTCACCACGTTCGTTCCTATGTGGAGCATGTGGTCATCACTAGATCCCTCCAGGAGACCCTCTCGCCAGCCAACTCTCTCGCCTCCTCCCACGTCAGGCCCGCACCTCTAGGGAATTAGTGAGTCAATTTTTATTTTAATATCCTACTTTTCCGTAAAAAAAAACATCATTTTGTGTGTGCCGCTCACGTGATCCTATGTTACAATAAGTATACGAAAAAACACGATTTTTCCAGCAGTGACACGCCTCTCAATATCTGCATTTTATAAAACGACAAATCTATATAAATTATTTGACCATCGTATATATTTAGGTAGGTATATTTTTATTGACACGGGAAAAGTATAGTTAAACTGCCTAAAAAACATTGATGTGGGTACTAATTTTAGAGCATCCCTAAAACAAATAAAAAAAACTTTTGGCTGTC
>JAGVSP010007228.1:0-14263 GCA_022494985.1 Micrasema minimum
AAAAAAATTTTATCCCCCTTTTTGGTTTAAAAGGCCCCTTTTTTTCCCCTTTAAAAAACCTTTTTAAATTTTCCTTTTAATTGCTTTAATTTAAAATCTTTTAAAATCTTTTTAAAAAAAAAAATTTTTAAATTTTTTAAATTTAAAAAAACAATTTCCCCCCCAAATTTTAAAATTTTTTTTTTCTTTTAATTTTTTTTAAAAGAAAAAAAAACTAAAAAGGAAAAAATTAAAAATTCCAAATTTTTGGTTTTGGATTTTTTAAATTTAAAAACTAAAAAATATTTAATAAATAAAAAATTTTAAAAAAATTTTTTTCCAAATTTTTTAATTTTTTAGTGCCCCCCCCCCCCCCCCCCCCCCCCCCCCCCCCCCCCCCCCCCAAAAACCCCAAAAAAACCCCCCCCCCCCCCCCCCCCCCCCCCCCCCCCCCCCCCCCCCCCCCAAAAGGAACATCTTAAAAACATTGACAACACCCCGCACTGTTCCCGGGACAAAAGGTTTTCATAATAATATGTCGCGGGTTCGACTCCCGATGGGGCTCAATGTGAAATGTTTGATTAGAACGTGATTTTCTACTACTTTTTTTGAATCGATAAACGCCGGTTGCACACACGAAAAAGCATGACTCATTGTCTCGTTTCGCCTGAGCCGAGTGTGCAAGCGAGAGCGCGGAACAAGCGATAGAGAGGCACGATCGGCCTAAGCGTTCGGTTTGTGACGCATCTATCTCTCTTCCACTCCATCGGCCGGTGCGTCCGAGTAGAAGGGAGACAGCAGCAGCACACAAGCTACAAAGTGAAAGTGAAATTAACGAGTGCAAAAAAATGATAATTTAAGGAAAAAATTGTATTTTCAATTAACTCCTTATTTGTATTATACAAAATAATGATAATTCAGTAATAATAATTCAATTCAATTCGTAAAAGTATGCTATTTTTCATCAATGTTTTCTTATGACGTTATTACATAAAATTATCGTCCGTAAACCGACTTTACAGACAGCCAAAGGTTTTTTTTTTTTTTTTTACTAATATAAAACATACATGTATTATAAAAACTCATTTTGGGACCGGTATTATTCACATTTTTAATTACATATTGCACAATCAAAAAGACGAATAAGAAAGACGATTCAAAATTAACACATTCAATATTAATCCTAAACATCATATCTATCATTGAAAAACATATTTAAATACAGATCTTTAAGGTCTATGTATTGATTTATTTATTTTTATAAACAACATTTTAAATTATTAGCCCGTAATGGGTGAAATCCAGTTTTTGTCTACAAGTATTTGGACACACTCAAAATGTTGTTTATAAAAATTAGCTGGTAAAAGTTATAAGCATAACAAATTGAAGATTCATCTTCAGGCGTTTCCTAGTAGGTGATATAATTCGGTAAGAATCTCACTTGCAATCATAAAGGTTTCTGCTAAAATGCTTAGCAATTTTCTCAATGGATGACAGAGAGTGTTCACATGTGAAGCGTCGCGCTTTTTACTGTATATTGGCGGATATGGATATCAAATACTAGGTGAAATGGGGAATGTTGTAATACATCAAGTGGCCACTTAACACAGCCAATGACAGGTCATAGGCCCTGTAAACGCCTAGATATCCATATTCTCTTCCAAACTTCTCGTCTCTGTTGAGATGTCAAATTGTATTTATTTTTACTTCATGGGGGTAGTTTATTATATTGGGATCGAGAAATGTTCATTAGGGATTTTTTACCGAATTTTGTGGTTTGAAATTTTGGAATGTGGAGGTTTTTTTTTTTTGAATTACCTACTTATGTTGTGGCCATGAAGGAGTTAAAATTGTGTTATTACTTATTTCTCTTACCATAGGGCACGGTTCACCACTGTGGAAAGACGACTCACGATACGGAGGTTCCGAGTTCGATTCCCGGCGAGAACGCAAAAATAAAAAGTGATTACGATCATTTAAAAATTGATTGCGGACGTACAAACTATTTGCATAGGAATGCATAGCGTAGAAGACAGTACAAATCAGTTTTAAGTGATTATGATGTTAAGCCCAGTTTCTTGTGCAGACTGTAAACTAACTAACTAATCAAGATTTAAACATTCACTGAAGTAGACCCGATCCTGTCTTGAGTGTGTCCACATTTCATTCTAACTGTCTTAGCTTCACCAATTTAATGTTCTGTCACTTATGTTTACTGCTTTGTTATCCCTTTATGCTTAACTATGTATTTAAAATGGATTTTTCCGTAAATAAATATATAAATATACATATTTATTCATTTTATTGTTTTTACGCCCATAGGGCTTTTTACATAGACATTTTAAAATTATTACACAGTAGGTAGCTATTCATTACCGCCAGAGATGGCATCCAGACACTGTTCCCTAAAATGCACTAGATTTGTGTTGAATACATCAATATTTATAGTATACTTGTTAGCCAGTGCGTGCATTCTTCGTATCGGTGAGTTAGCACTGTAATTGGTCGATGATTGGCTACAGTAAAATAGTGCATTACTACGGGTAACTCGACCAGGCACTCGTATACTAATTAAATTTGTTAGTTGACAACAATCAAAGCGTGACTTTCGACAGACTGAGCAGCGCAGATTTTTCTATTGGCCTCACATAGATTAAAGTGTTAATCTCGGCCTTGGCATGTCAATGCAGTGCCTTATGTATACTGAGTGCGGATAAGAGAAAGCAGTGGTAGGTACAGTAGAGAATAATGATAGTTGAGGATCCCTGATGGATAATATCGTTTGATAATAAATGGAGCGTTAGTGAAGAAACAAGATGACCCCTGCTGTCAATTATTGTTCGATTCAGGGCTGCCCCAATGGGCATTTATAACAAAATAATTTTCTGTGTAAGCCTTCAATATAACAATATCTACGTATACAGTAGTGTGGCCCATATTATATATTAAAAATTTCAAAACCAGTTTACATGTCTGGGTACCTACTAATTTCAGTGGTAATACAAGTATTCAGGTAAAGTTTGAAGCTAATATTCTAATTGGAAGACAGTGCTCAAAGGTATGTCATATTAAGAAGAAATATGAAAACATCTGTCATTTCGAGGGTTGTTCTAAATTAAGTACAACTACCTGGGAAGTAGTAAAGTATAATATTGATGATGAATGGTAACTAATTCAATCTAGATATTGCTTCTAAATCTTTGACACCTATCAAGAATATAGAGTCCGCTTGACGTGTTATAGTAGATGACAAAGCCATATTTTCACAAAAAGTCCAAAATAATCACTTGAATAAAAGCACTCCTCACAAATGACCATTGAAAGTTCTAATTTTTTCAACTCTTTGACACGTTTTTCTTGGTATTTCTTTCACCAAAAAATCTTCTGGAGTTTTTTTTTTTCGCTATATGGGAAAATTACAAAAATTTTAAAACCTTGTAGACGTTGAGCATAGCCTTTTATTCCACCTAGGACATTGAAATTTTAGCACTTAACTACTTTCAACTAAAAAACTTAGCGGATGCCCTGAGGTGTAGGGTAAATTTTACATTTTTGGGCCACCTTACATACAGGGTGTAACAAAACTCGATGTACAGCCTGAAAACTGTTTAATCTGCATCGTATTTGGAGACGATTGTGTAATATGACTTTTTTAATCTAAGCTTGGAAAAAAAAATTTTTTTCATCTCACAAAAGTTTTCATAAGTAAGGCAGATTAAGTCAAATTGCTCAAATTCTTATTAAAACGCGTTTTTTAACTTCGTTTTCTTTATGGATAGTATTAATTTGACTAAATACACGATATTTGAAAACAATTTTCGAAAAAAAATCAACTTCGTACTCAATTTTCTCGAAAACTATGGGTCAAATAAAAAAAACATATTCGTAGTACATCGAGTTTTGTTACACCCTGTATAGGCATGTATAACAAAATAATTATAAGTGAATGCAGAAAAACAAAACAAAAAAACACAAAGCCGTGGGTGCAATCCGTGTGTAAATCAGACAATCAATAAGCGAGATACAATCATTTAAAGTTTGAGTTATGTTAAGATTTTGTGAGAAAACACATGCTTAGCTTGTCTTTTGACAGACTGTTCATTTTTTTGAAATGTAGTTTTTTCGGGCCAGAGTAAAGTGTAAGTAATTACCTAGCTAACCTTCACGCCATTTCTCCGATGGGGTAGGCAGAGAGCATAGAACGCCTCATACATCTTCTGTCCTGGCTCACTTTTTCGCTTCCTCTACATTCGAACATCTTCTCATGCACGCATGCTGATTATTCCGACTTTTCACACGTCCACTTTCAAGTACTTGTCGCACTTTGTCATGCCAGGTTGTCTTTCTCGGCCTTCCTCGGCTCCTACATCCAGGCACACTTGCATTTAAACTTCTTTTAGCCGTTCTTTCATCACTCATTCGCTCCACATGACCGAACCATCGTGAAAGGTTAATTTTGTGGATAATGCTTATCTCAGCTCTGCTCTAATTTCGACATTTATCATACAATATTTATAATGTTGAAAAAATGAAATATATTGCCAACCCTGTTTTCGTAAGGTTCGCCAATAGCATAATTTCACATCATTTTCTTAGAGAAACATTTTCGTCGACTTTACCCACTTAATAGGAAAAACGGGGCACTTTGTAGAAGGGATTTATTAATTTAATTTTTTCACATTTAAATGAAAATATAAACAACATTTTGAGTGTGTCCAAATCCAAATACTTGTACACAAAAACTGGATTTCACCCACTATGGGCTAATAATTACAATTTGACATCTCAACAGAGACGAGAATCTAGGCGTTTACAGGGCTTCTTAGCATAACGAATTATAGAGATCTCCAGGCGTTTCCTAGTAGGTGATATAATTCGGTAAGAATCTCACTTGCAATCATAAAGGTTTCTGCTAAAATGCTTAGCTATTTTCTCAATGGATGACAGAGAGTGTTCACATGTGAAAGCGTCGCGCCATTTCACTGTATATATATTATACTAGTTCTATTAATTAGCTGATATGGCAGGTCGTAAGCCCTGTAAGCGCGCCTAGATATCCATATTCCCTTCCAAACATCTCGTCTCTGTTGAGATGTCGAATTGAAAATTGAAGCATTTGTCCGCCCCGTAGCCAAGTGGTAGCACATTTGGCTCCCGTTCGTAAGGTCGCGGGTTCAATTCTAGACAGTTATTTACATGCGATTTTCAGTGCCCAGAGCAGTGCCCTATGCACCATTGGGTACGGCTAACCTTATCCACAAGTGTATCTTAATCATTTTATTTCACGAAAGTATAAGATGATCAGTCACACGCTTCAAGGTATCACACATGAAACGTTAACATGAAAATCACACGTAAATAAATATTTCAAGTTGACTCCTTACGGGATTCGATCCCGCGACCTCGTGCGCGGTAGCCAAAAGCGCTACCACTGTGCTACGAGTCACATTAAGAAAAGTATTTGTAGTATATAATAAAAATAAAATATATTTTTTTTTAATGATGCGTTAAATTATTTTTTTTATCCTAATGAAATTTTCTCTTTCCACTATTTCTCTAAAAATCATAATTATCGTCAGTGGAAGATTAATATCGCGTATGAGCCGCCACGCGTCGTTCAAAATGTCGAGAGAGACAAAAAAAAAGCCGCATTTTCGCAGCAAGAAAATGCGATTTTATTTGTATTTTATTTGATTTATTTGCGGAAAAATCCATTTTAAATACATAGTTGAGCATAAAGGGATGACAAGCAGTAAAAATAAGTGACAGAACATTAAATTGGTGAAGCTAAGACAGTTAGAATAAAATGTGGACACACTCGAGACAGGATCGGGTCTACTTCAGTGAATGTTTAAATCTTGATAGACTTACACCGAACAAGTCCAGATCCCGTCTTGAGTTTACAATACGACACAATCGAGACAATGGGGCATGAAAACCATAGTTAGTTTTGTGGTGACTGAGGAACAGCACGTCATTATTTCTCAACCTACGGACTGGAATACAGAAAGTCACTTGAGTCAGTAAAGATGCATCCATCATGCCATTTAGCTATTTAAATGGAATCAATGTTAGATCTACGCTTTTGAAGACTAGAGATTCTCAACATTGAGTCCATTAGCTCAAGCACAGATAATTATCGACGTAGTTAAAAGCGTGCTATTCACGTGCTATCGCTAACGATTTGAGCGATCACAATGACATACCGTTCAATACCGCGATCGCTGACCCGAACATTGACGATCTGAGCCGAGCGGAGCCGAACTACGCTATATCACGGCCATACGTCAAACGTCAAATCATCGCGCTTGTCGGATTTTTTATTATGTCGACCGCTTTTCTCAATATTTGGCTTGCCGAAAACCGCTAAATTATAATAAAGATTGAATGAAGATTTGTGCGAATAAGATATATCTCGGGAAATGGCTCGCGACTAGTATGCGCTCGTTTAATAATCCCGATCGATAACTTTTAACGCGTGTTCCATTGTGATCGCGAAAACGTTAAACATCCATGGGTAAGAAATCGTTATCACGTCGCTTATTACCGAGTCGGTACTGATCTGTGATCGAGCAACATATCTTCATAGGTGTAATCATCTCTCCCCAGAGCGATCATCCATGCTACTTTACTGAGTAGGCGGTGTTGCACCGATTCAATATGGTTGATACGGCCTACATAGGAAGGAGACAAGATTACAGATGACCAGATTTGTTTTGTATTAGGAAATGTATTGTTTCTATACTAAATTCACAGAGTCGAGAACAGCAGACATACCATCGAAGGCGCGTGATCAAAGATAATATACCGCGTGATGTGCGCGTGCCATGCGTTCAAAACTAGGTCACGGTAAGAGCACCCATTCCCGACGCAGATCACGACATTTGTTTAGAAATGGTGTCTAAATATCTGAGATAAATCAGAAACATTATGGACGTTCAATTTTTTTGCAAATTGAATTGCATTTTGTAAGAAACGCGATCGATGACGTCAAAGATGTCATTTCCTCAACCCTGAAAGTAATGCACCATGTTAATTTGCTGTTAAAATCATCTTAATGAAAAGAAAAAATAATCACAATTTGACATCTCAACAGAGACGAGAAGTTTGGAAGGGAATATGGATATCTAGGCGTTTACAGGCCTTAGCATAACAAATTGAAGATTCATCTTCAGGCGTTTCCTAGTGATGATATAATTCGGTAAGGATCTCACTTGCAATCATAAAGGTTTCTGCCAATTATTATTTGATTTTTGATATATTTGATTATATGATATTATTTACTAATAATAATTACCTTTATAATTATTTTTTTTTTTTCAAAATACCTTTCTGAAATAAAAATAATTCCCTCGTAGTTGAATCCATTTTTTTATGATTTTACATTAGGTTTGTAATTGACAGTAGGTACATCATGTTTGTCTTTCTCATTTGGATTATTTAATAAATATTAATAACTCAACAATGGGGTTTTTCCAGATAACATGAATATTCTTAAAAACGTTTTAAATATTTAAAGTATATTTTTACAATTCCAACGATATAAAACACAATACTCAAAAATTTAGTTTTTTTTTATAAATTTATGTTTTAAAAACACGAAAATACGAAAGATTTTTAACGCCCGTTATTGGCAAATGACGTCATACCCGTCCACCGTGAAAGGCGGGAAAATTCATTCCGTAGTAAGCGCCTATATTGCTGTGACGTCACACCGCATGCGCGCCAAATGGAGAATTTTGCGAGCGATTTGAAAAAGCTATTTCAAACCGCGCTAGAAAATTCATATGACATCGTAAAAAAATTTAAAAAATTCCCTTGATATTGTAATTTTTCAATCATTTTTTTAAGTAAAAAATAAAAAATCGGAAAGAACCCCATTTAAGCAAACGCTTACCTTATTTATGACACTAGAACCAAGTGTATAAAAAGTAGATACACTACATTTTTCTGTTTTATTTCATTTTAAAAAAGTAAATTTCCAGAAGGGCCTTGTGTAATTTTGAGTCTGAGAGGGGGCCACGGGTTAAATGAGTTTGGGAACCCATGATTTAAACCATATTATTATTACGTCTTCCTTGATCGTTTCGCATGGTTTTCCTTTTACATCTATCTGACTTAATGTATTGAGAGTTTTTTAAAGAATTTTGGTTGATTGGCTCATACGCGGCATTTCATTTGCACAGACGATGCATCTTAACTCTCAATCCGTCGCGTGGGGTCTTTCAAAGGCCGACGATTACAAAATTTTCGCACTTTAAACTATCATAAAACTTTTGGTTGTCTGTAAAATCGGTTTACGGACGATAATTTTACGTGATAACGTCATAAGAAAACATTGATATAAAAAAGCATACTTTTATGAATTGAATTGAATTATTATTATTGAATTATCATTATTTTGTAGAATACAAAGCAGGAGTTAATTGAAAATTACAATTTCTTCCATAAATTAACATTTTTCTGCACTCGTTAATTTCACTTTCACTTTAGCTTGTGTGCTGCTGCTGTCTCCCTTCTACTCGGACGCATCGGCCGATGGAGTGGAAGAGAGATAGATGCGTCACAAACCGAACGCTTAGGCCGATCGTGCCTCTCTATCGCTTGTTCCACGCTCTCGCTTGCACACTCGGCTCAGGCGGAACGTGACAATGAGTCATGCTTTTTTGTGTGTGCAGCCGGCATTCATCGATTTATTAGACGTTATCACGTCAAAAATGTTACCTGGTGTAGATATTCGCTAATAAGCGGAATGGGGAATGTTAAGTGGCCACTTAATCCAGCAATTGAACCGGGTTGAGGTCTAGTGGTAGATTCGAGGACTCCGGATAGAATCTCTAGGTTCGAATCCCACTCCAGCACATCTTGTTCCCTGCTTTCTGACACAGTTATTTCCGACTATTTGAAAGCAGTCCCAAAACTGAGATATTTGAGTTATATCATAAAAACTCAAATGTTTCTTTTAAAAAAAAAAAAACTAACTAACCATCACGCCATTTCCCCGTAGGGATAGGCAGAGAGGATAGAACGCCATACCACTCTGTCCTGATAGACTTCCTTTGCTTCCTCTAAATTCATACGTCTTCTCATGCACACATACGATTATTTCGACTTTTCACATGACCACTTTCAAGTACTTGACGTACTTGGTCATGCCATGTCTTTCTCGGCCTTCCGCGGCTTCTACATCCAGGCACGCTTGCATTTAAACTTCTTTTAGCCGTTCTTTCATCACTCATTCGCTCAACATGACCAAACCATCGTAAAAGCCCTTTCTTAATTTAGTTGATAATGCTTATCTCAGCCTTGCACTCTGCTCTAATTTGGACATTTGTACGCCTACCATACATAGTCTTACCACACATTCGCGTGAGAGATCGCATTTCAACAGCATTCAGTCACACTATATCACTTTATCACACTAACAATCTTAAAATCGCGGTTTAGCTTGTTGAAAAAATCGGTAGAGTTGGCTGGACTGAAAAACGACTCGGTAGTCTTTGAAGCAGGGCTTTCGTTGTAAACGAAGTGTATAAAATAAAATGAAATATTATCCAAGTGAGTTTTTAAGCTGTTTATTTTCTGGGGTCTTCAGCGACCCCGTGCGGATTCCGCGTTACAAAAAAGCGCGACTGACCGAGGGTTGAGAAGCTCAAGCTATGGTAGAAATGTTTCCCTATATAAATAAGCTAACCCAGGCTACTTGGATCATTTCTCTTCTAACTTTTGCTCCGTAAAGAATAATCTCAGTGAACTGTTGGACTCGCGAGGTTAGTCTTTCCAATTTATATTTATTCCAAAAACTACTTATTTACTTCAGATATTATTGATATCTCAACAGAGACAGAGAAACTCTGGAAACGAATGTGGGTTATCTAGGCGTTTACACGCCTTATTATTTTATTATTTTTTATTATTTTTTTTATTCAACCACCTCAACAGGCCCAATTACAGAGGGGAACAACGTTGCAAACACCCAGGCTTGAGAAAAATCACTTTTTATTTTTGTGTTCTCACCGGGAATCGAACCCGCAACCTCAATGACCTGTCATTGGCTGGGTTAAGTGGCCACTTGATGTATTACAACATTCCCCATTCCCGCCCATCATCTGACAACCATGTATGACAAATTTTTGAAACTTGTATATATGTTGAGTTTGTACAGAAGAATCCACTTGCGAGTTGTGTTTTCGACAGATTTTTATCTCTGTTGATATATCAATAATATCTGATATATCAGCCCAGCATGGGTATAATCCAGTAATTTGTCTACAAGTTTTTGTACTATGAAAATTCTGTATATTGCTTTAGTAAGAAGTCAGCTTGAATATAACTCGGTCATTTGGTCTCCTTATTACAGGGTTCACGTAAAGAACATTGAAAGAGTCCAACATTCATTTTAAATTCAATATTCCCCTTGTAAACATAAATTACAACTCTTTGAATATACAAACATTAGAAAATAGAAGGATATTAAATGATTTGCTGCTCTTTCTGTTCAAAGTATTAAAATATATGTTTGATTGTTGTCAACTAACAAATTTAATTAGTCCACGAGTGCCTGGTCGAGTTACCCGCAGTAATGCACTATTTTACTGTAGCCAATCATCGACCAATTACAGTGCTAACTCACCTATACGAAGAATGCACGCACTGACTAACAAGTATACCTACTAACAATATTGATGTTTTCAACACAAATCTAGTGCATTTTAGGGAACAGTGTCTGGATGCCATCTCTGGCGGTAATGAATAGCTACCTACTGTGTAATCATTTTAAAATGTCTATGGACGTAAAAAACAATAAAATAAAATAGATTAAATTTCCCTTATCCGCACCCAATGGTGCATAGGGCACTGCTTCGTTACATGGAGTGCAGAAAATGTTGATCGCTTTCATAGAAAATATTTCATCATCATATATCATTCGCTCCTTATGTGGAGCGTATGGAATCCACAATCTGCCTCCAGGCCAAGCGACCGGCCGCCAGCTCCCGTGCATCCTCCCAAGTCAAGTCCTCGAATTGTCAACAGTGGACGTCCAGGACGCCGAGAACCTGATGCCTTGTAAAATAGGCAAGCATGGTGGCGGCTCTCGGGAGGCGTGCGTAGTATATGGGGAAACGCCCTCGCCGGATGACAGTAGATACCGCGGGTTGGGTTGCCTCACCTCTGTGTTCCTCACACAGTCAGACCACCGCACACCTAATATTCTCCTAAGACACCTATTCTCTGCACTCGGAAGTCTGGTATTTTGGGCCCTGGTTAGGTGCCATGATTCGCAGCCATAGAGGAGAACATTCATTGCTATATTTCTTCTTCCGAGCTCGGGTATTCAGTTGGCAGATATGGATATCAAATACTAGGTGAAATGGAGAATTTTGTTATACATCAAGTGGCACATAACCCAGCCAATGACAGGTCAAAAGCCCTGTAAACGCCTAGATATCCCATATTCCCTTCCAAGTTTCTCGTCTCTGTTGAGATGTCAAATTGTAATTATTAGCCCGTAATGGGTGAAATCCGGTTTTTGTCTACAAGTATTTGGACACACTCAAAATGTTGTTTACCTACATGTTAAATTAACTATACCTTTTCCAAGCGTTTATTTTACTTTTGACAGATCGATTATGTGTCGTTTAGGAATGTCTAAATGCGTTGCCGAATTGTTTCTCATAAAAATCGACTTTATTTATATTTTATTTTTGCTCAACATTTTGTAGTTTATAAACATACCCAGACGTTTAAAGCAGATTTTTTATTACGAAAGCGCTATCGTAAAACTTTTTTTTTTTAACAGTCTTTATTCTATAAAATATACATAATTTCTTTACAAAAGTAACATTAAATACAGTCCCGATAAACTCCTTAATTGGAGTTTGTCATCGGGTGCAGGAGCTACAGAAAACCCAAATATGCATAGGACTATTTTATTGTCGTTATGTAAATTGTGAAATTCTGTGTCGCGACAAACAAAGAAAAAAAATAGGTTTTAATTTAAATCACATTTTTTATTTTTTCATGGAAAAAATCAACTTGAATAATCCTCGTTGCATAAGTAGGCTCAATAAACATCGATATCGATAAATGTCGGAGCTAAAGAACATGTGCTTCACTATCGTAAAGACAAAAAACATAAAGTATTGCATTTTTCGGTCTACGGTTGCGTGTCAATAATTACGGAACTTCATAGGCGCTCATCTGTCAAAAGTAAAATAAACGCTTGGAATACCTGGAAGACAAGCTATTTCAAAGAAAACTGTAAAAATTTTATGTTCCATTTGTATTTTGCAGTGAAACAAACACAACTATATCTATCTTCCACTATCTAATACATTTTAATCATTCTGTTTCCCTCTAACAAGTTAAAATTGAGACAATTGTCTAAATCTGGACATGACAAGGAACGGGAGACAAATAGCTTATCTATGAAAATTAATATCATCGATACGGAGATGATAAAAACAAAAATTAAAAATAACAACTTTTGTAAAATGACCATTATTTTTTTTATTTTTATATATTGTCCAGTAGTCCATTGTAATAATTAAAATTTCTCATATTCCCCGTCGGGAGTCAAACCCGCGATATCGCGCATGGTCCAACCCTCTACTACACCACGAGACGATCTAAAACACACATCATTATTATATTCATTACCATCCCCACGCACAGATGTCGCCTGCTGTGAGCAAAATTAACACGGATAACCACTTAGCCGAGCCGCAAACCATTTTCTTCGCACATTATAATTTATTTTCCCATTACGAAAATATACCTAAATGGCGAAATAACAAGTGTGGAATATTAAAATTCCATCAAAAATCTACCAACTCGATAATCATAAAGCCCCCTGTGCAATATGATTCAATATAATAGAAAATACATACTTAAATGGTTTCTTCAAAAACCGTGGGTATCTAACTAACTAACTAACCATCACGCCGTTTCCCCAGAGAGGATAGAACGCCATACCACTCTGTCCTGACATACTTCCTTTGCTTCCTCTACATTCATACATCTTCTCATACGCCGATTATTCCGACTTTTCACATGTCCACTTTCAAGTACTTGGTCACGCCAGGTTGTCTTTCTCGGCCTTCCTCGGCCTCTACATCCAGGCACACTTGCATTTGAACTTCTTTTAGACGTTCTTTCATCGCCCATTCGCTCCACATGACCGAACCATCGTAAAAGGTTAATTTTGTGGATAATGCTTATCTCGGCCTTGCACTCTGCTCTAATTTCGACATTTGTACACCTATCATACATAGTCTTACCACACATAGATCGCATTTCAACAGCAATTAGTCTACTTTCAACCGTGGCTCGAAAAATAATTCTTACTTGTTTAAAATGCTCCCCTCCCAAAAGCTCTCAACCTGGAGTACGCTAATGGCGCCGTCCTTATTGACGAATCAGTCGGGGGCCTTCAAGTTATTGTTGATAGGCTAAATTGACACTCCACGCGCATGGGTTTAAACACTGGTAAAACCCGTGTCATGTGTAACAGCTCGTGTCAAGATGCCCAGATCCCCCTGGTTTTGTCGGGACAAGTCATCGAAAGGGTCGAGAGCTTCAAATAACTGGGAGCGTACTTGTCAGAAAACGGCAGAGTTCAGAAAGAACCGGGAGTGCGGCTTGGAGTAATTCAACAAAATGAAAGCTGTCTGGAGATCGGATGTTTACTCGGTTTAAAACAAAATCCGCCTGCATCACACCTGTTCTCCTCTATGGCTGCGAGTTGTGGCACCTAACCAGGGCCCAAAATACCAGACTTCTCACTGCAGAGAATAGGTGTCTTAGGAGAATATTAGGTACTGCGTACGCCTCCCGAGAGTCGCCATCAAGCTTGCCTATTTTACAAGGTACAGGCATTCTCTGCACTCCACGATTCGCAGCCATAGAGGAGAACAGGTGTGATGCAGGCGTTATAAAAGCGGCTTTGGTTTTAACCGCGTAATTCCTTTGTCGTTACCATTTTTTTCCTCTATACAAATACAGAACATTCGCAGATCCACTAAATTTATTTTTACTTTTTACCTTTGCGTTACAAACGTCAGCGTGTACTATCTAAGTTTATTATACCTCCCTATTGGCCCCCCAGGGGCCCCTCTTAAACTAGGGGGGGCCCCTTTTTGGGAAAGAAAAAAAAGCGAATTAAAAATAACATTTTTTTTCTAATAAGTAAAAATATACCAAATTTTTTATAGGGAATCAAATACGTTTTTTTATTAATTTTGGGATTTAATTGGGGGTAATTTTGGGAAAGCTGCGGGTTTTT
>JAGVSP010007281.1:0-10000 GCA_022494985.1 Micrasema minimum
CCCCCCCCCCCCCCCAACCCCCCACCCCCCCCCCCCACCCCCCCCCCCCCCCCCCAACCCCCCCCCCATTTCCCCCCCCCCCCCCCCCCCCCCCCCCCCCCCCCCCCCCCCCCCCCCCCCCCCCCCCCCCCCCCCCCCCCCCCCCTTCCCCCCCCCCCCCCCCAACCCCCCCCCCCCCCCCCCCCCCCCCCCCCCCCCCCCCCCCCCCCCCCCCCCACCCCCCCCCCCCCCACCCCCCCCCCCCCCAAACCCCCCCCCCCCCCCCCCCCCCCCCCCCCCCCCCCAAAACCCCCCCCCCCCCCCCCCCCCCCCAAAAACCCCCCCCCCCCTTACCCCCAAACCCCCCCCCCCCCCCCCCCAAAAACCCCCCCCCAAAAAACCCCCCCCCCCCCCCCCCCCCCCCCAAAAACCCCCCCCCCCCCCCCCCCCCCCCCCACCCCCCCCCCCCCCCAAAAAAACCCCCCCCCCCCCCCCCAAAAAAACCCCAAAACCCCCCAAAAAAAACAACCAACCCAAAAAAAACCCCCCCCCCCCCCCCCACCACCACCCCCCTACACCCACCCCCCACAAACCCCGGCCCCCCCCCCACCCTCACACACAACACACCCCCTACCCCAAACCCCCACCCCTACCCCTCCTCCCCCAACCCCCCCCCCCCTCCCTCCCCCAAAACCCCCCCGACCTAACTAACATGCCACAACCCAACACCACATAACCACCCCCCACCCCCCGCCACCACCACCACACATAACACACAACACACCCCAAAGAATAACTAAGGTAAAAAAACAAAAAAAAAAAAAAAAACAAAAAAAAAAAATCAAATATAAACCAAAAAAAAAAAACAAAAAAAAAAAAAAAAAAAAAAGGACCAAAAAAAAAAAGAAAAAACAATCAAAAACACCCCACGCACCAAAACCCCAATAAACAACCACCACCCCCACCCCCAATACCCCCCCCCACCCACCCCACACAACAACCCCCCCCCTCCCCACCCCACCCCCCTAACCCCCCACCCCCCCCCCCCCCTCCCACATCACCACCCCCCCCCCCCCCACCCCCCCCCCCCTTAACCCCCCCTCAACACCCCCCCCCCCCCCCCCCCCCCCCCCCTTCCCCCCCCCCCCCCCCCCCCCCCCCCCCCCCCCCCCCCCCCCCCCCCCACCACACCCCCCCCCCCCCCCCCCCCCCCACCCCCCCACCCCCCCCCCCCCCTCCCCCCCACCCCCAACCCCCCCCCCCCCCCACCCTCCCCCCCACCCATCCCCCCCCCCCCCCCCACCCCCCCCCCACCCCCCCCCACCCCCCCCCCCCCCCCTCCATCACCCCCCCCCCCCCACCCCCCCCCACCCCCCCCCCCCCCCCCCCCCCCCACCCCACCCCCCCCCCCCCCCCCCAACCAACCCCCCACCCCCACCCCCCAAATCTAACAAAAAAAAACAAAAAAACCCCACCCCTCCAAAAAAAAAAACAATAACCCCCCACTGAACCCACCCCCCAGCCCCCCCCCCCCCCCCCACCCCCCCCCCCCTCAAAAACCGCCACCCCCACCAAACAATAACCAACACAAAAAAACCCCCCATCCCCCCAACACCCCACGCTCCACCCCCCACCACACAACTAACCCCACCACCGCCCCACCCCCCTCCCTCCCCCACTAATAACTAAAACCCCCCCCCCCACCCAAAACCACAATATAATACAACCACCCTCCATCATATATAACCAAACAATATAAATACAGCAACAAACAAAAAATTAAATTTATCTTTATTTAAATAAAATACACAAATTTAAACATTTAATATTAAAAAAAAAAAACGTGGCCTCCCATCTCCCTCCTCCCGCACCCCCCCCCCACAAGAAAAAGATATATATTATATACATAAAAAAATATTATAATTTTATAATTAAAAAAAAAAAAAAACCCCTCCACTCCCCAACCCACTCCCTCCCACCCACCCCCAACCACCCCAGAAAACCCAAAAGACCCTCCCCCCCGATCCCTCCCAAAAAAAAAAAAAAAAAAAAAAAAACAAAAAACCCCCCCAAATAAACAAATAAAAAAAAAGAACCAGAAACCCCCCCCAACAAAATGTGTGTGTTAAAACACACACCCAAAACCCCCCAACAAAAAAAAAAAAAAAACACCGCACCCCCCACCCACCAAAGCACCCGTAGGACCCCTTACGCGAAAGGGGGTGCCCCCAATAAAAAAAAACCAAACACCAAACACCTAACTCCAACGCAAAAAAGACCAACCAAGCACACCCACTCTCACAATGTAAACCAAAAAAATAACCAACAAGCGCCCCCCCCCCCCAACCACCCCCCCTCACCACACCCAAAACAAATCAAAAAATACACTATAAAAAAAAAAAGGACAAAACATAAAAAAAAAAAAAAAAAAAAAAAAAAAAAAAAAAAAAAAAAAACAAAATAAAAAAAAAAAAAAAAACAAACCACACCAAACACAATAGCTACATCAATAAAAAACACAATAAATATCCCCAACTCACCCCCCACCCCCCCACCCAAACCCATATTGGGGGTTGGGGGGGGGGGGGGGTGTCCCAAAAATTTATATAAAACATTATTTAAAAAAAATTATTTAAAACAAAATAATAAAAATTTATTGGTTATCAATAAATAAGTTATAATCAAATAAAAAAACATAAAAAAAAACAAAATATTGAAATAAATAAAAAAAAAAAAAAAAAAAAAAAAGAAAAAAAAAAAAACCACACCAAATAAAAAAATAAAAAACCAAAAAAAACCCCAAAAAAATATAAAAAAAAAAAAATGTTAAACAAAATAATAAAAATTCCACACCCCAACACCCACACAAAAAGAAAAAAATAAAAGAACACCACAAAAAAAAAAATACCCAAAACATAAACAAAAAACAAAAAAATAAGATAACACACAAACAAAAAAAAAAAAAAAAAAATTTGAATTAAAAAAATAAAAAAAAAAAACCATAACAAAACAAAAATGAAAAAAAAAAAAAAACAAAAAAAAAACAAAAGATAAAAAATAAAACTAAAAAGTCAAAAAAAAAAAAAAAAAAAAAAAAAAAAAAAAAAAAAAAAAAAAAAAAAAAAAAAATAACAAAACCCAAAAAAAAAAAACCACAGAAAAAAAAAACAAAACAAAAAAAAAAAAAAAAAAAACCAAAAAAAAAAAAAAAAAGAAAAAAAAAAAAAAAAAAAAAAAAAAAAAAAAAAAAACCAAGCAAAAAACAAAAAAACTAAAAAAAAAACCCCCCAAACCCAAAAAAAACAAAAAAAAAAAGTTGGGGTTTTTTTTTTTTTTAAAAATAAACAAAACCAAAAAACAAAAACAAAAACCAAAATCACAAAAAAAAAAAAACAACCAAAAAAAAAAAAAAAAAAAAAAATATGTGGGGGTTTTTATTTTTTTTTTTTTTTTGTTTTGTAAAAAAAAAAAAAAAACCCCCAAAAATAAAAATAAAAAAAACCATCCAAAAAAAAAACAACCCCAAAAAAAAAAAAAAACCCAAAAAAAACACAAAAAAAAAACCCCCGCCAAAAAAACCACAAAAAAAATAAAAAAAAAAAAAACAAACCCAAAAAAAACCACCCCACTCCCAAAAAGCAACCCCAATAAAAAAAAAAAAACATAAACCCCCAAAAAAAAAAAATCCCCCCTAAAAACCAACAAAGAAAAAAAAAACAAAAAAAATATAAAAAAAAAAAAAAATCCAAAAAAAAAACAAAAAAAAAAAAAAGAAAAAATAAACCAGCCCAATAAAAAAACAACATAAAAATGAAAAAAAAAAAACTCTCACCCCCTCCAACCCCCCATCAAAAAGAAAAAAAAAAAAAAAAAAAAACTCCAAAAATAAACAAAACAACAAAAAAACTAAAAAAAAAAAAATAAAAAAAAAAAAAAAAAATAACGCCCAACAAAAAAGACAAAAGAAAACAATAAAAAACCCCACAACCCAACCAAAAAAAAAAAAAAAAAAAAAAACAAAAAAAAAAACAAAAAAAAAAAAAAAAAAAAAACAAAAAAAAACAAAAAAAAAAAAAAAAAAAAAGAAAAAAATCCCCCCCCAAAAAACATAAAAAAAAAACAAAAAAAAAAAAAAACAAAAAAATATGATGGTGACCGCAAAATTTAAAAAAAAAAACTAAAAAAAAAAAAAAAAAAAAAACCCCAAATAAAAAAAAATAAAACCCCCCACCCCAAAAAAACTAAAAAAAAAAAATCAAAAATAAATTAAAAAAAAAAAAAACAAAAAAAAAAAAAAAGAAGAAAAAAAAAAAAAAAAAAAAGAAAAAAAAAGGAACCCCCCCCCCCCACCCCCCCCCCCCCCCCCCCCCACCTCCCCCCCCCCACCCCCCCCCCACCCTCCCCCCCCACCCTCCCCCCCCCCCACCCCCACAACCCACCCCACCAAACACCCCAATAAAAAATTACAAAAAAAACAAAAAACAAAGAAAAAAATAACTAAACCCCTATACCAAATCTAACCCCCCCCCCACCCCCCCCCCCCCCCCCCCCCCCCACCCCCCCCCACACCCCCCACCCCCAACCCCACTCCCCCCCGCCCCCCCCCCCACCCACCAAAAAACCCCCCCACCCCCCCCCCCTCCCCCAACCCCCCCCAACCCCACCCCGCCCCCCCCCCCCCCCCCCCCCACCCCCCCCCAACCCCCCCCCGCCACCCCCCCAACCCCCCCCCCCCCCCCTCCCCCCCACCCCCCACCCAACCCACACCCCCAAATAAAACAAATCCCCCCCCCCGCCCCCAACCCGCCCTACCCACCCCCAATAAAAAAAAAATACATAATAACACCCCCCCGGTACCCCAAAAAAAAAAAAAAAAAAAAAAAAAAAAATAAATTAAAAAAAAAAACCTAAAAAAAAAACAAAAAAAAAACCCCAAAAAACCAACTCAAAAAAAAAAAAATTTAAAAAAATATTAAACCCATTAAATAAACAAAAAAAAAAAAATTAAAAACCCCCAAAAACATACAAAAAAACATATAAAAAACTAAAAAAAAAAAAAACCCAACAACAAAATAACCCCCCCAAATAAAAAAATAAAAAACAAAAAAAAAATAAAAAAAAAAAAAAAAAAAAAAAAAAAAAAAAAAAAAAAAATAAAAAAAAAAAACAAAAAAAAAAAAATATTAATTAAAACAAAAAAAAAAAAAAAAAAAAAAACATAAAACAAAAAAATAAAAAAAAAAAAAAACAAAAAAAAAAAAAAAAATACGAAAAACAAAAAAAAAAAAACACCAAAAAAAAAAAAACAACAAAAACAAAAACAAAAAAAACACACACCCAAAAAAAAAAAAAAAAAAAAACAAAAAAAAACAAAAAACAAAAATAACAAACAACAAAACCTACACAACAAAAAAAAAAAAAAAAAAAAAAAACTAAAAAAAAAACCAAAAAAAAACCAAAAAAAAAATACAAAAAAACAAAAAATAAGGCAACGAAAAAAAAAAAAAAAAACCCACAAAAAAAACAACAAAATACCAAAAACAAAAAAAAACATAACAAAAAATAACAAAAACAACCAACACAAAATACAAACACAAAAAACCAAAAAAAAAAAAAAAAATACAAATCAAAATTCAAAAAAAAACCCCAAAAAAACAAAAAACCACCAAAACAAACTCCAAACAAAAAAACCAATAAAAAAATCCAAACCCAACAACTCACCCCCAACGAACGCCCACCAAACAAACAAAAAACACCCCCAACCCACTCCCCTCCACCCACCCCAAAAAACAAAACACAAAAAAAAAACCAAAAAACCCAACAAACAAAAAACCACATAAACCCCCTCAAAAAAAAAAACCAAAAACACCCTCCACCCACCCAAACAACAACCCCACAACCCACCAAAAAACCCCCAGACCAAACCAAAAACACAACCCCACAAAAAAAAAAAAAAACCCCCCCCCCCCAAAAAACCCACCTCAAAAAAAGGAAAACAAAAAAACCACAAAACCCCCAAACCCACCCCACAAAAAAAACCCCCCCCCCCAAAACAAAAACATACACCCCCAACCCCCAACCCACACCCCCCCCCCCCCAAAAAACCACCCCACCCCAACACCCCCCCCCCCCCCAAAAAAAACCCCCAACCCCCCCCCACCCCCCCCCCCCCCCCCCCCCCCCAAACATCCCCAACTAAACCCCCCCCCCCCCCAACCAACCCACCCCCAAAAAAAACCCCAAACCAAACACCCCCAACACCCCCCCCCCCAAAAAAACACCCCCCCCCACCCCCACAAACCCCCCCCCCCCCCCCCCCCCCCCCCCCCCCTCTTCCCCCTCAAACACCCAAAAAAAACACCCCCCCCACCCCCACTAACCCCAAAACCCCCAACACCCCCCCCCCCCAAATCTAAATAGTAAAATAATTACACCCCCCCCCCCACCCCCCCCCCCCCACCCCCCCCCCCCACCCCCCCCCCCCCCCCCCCCCACCCCCCCCCCCCCCCCCCCCCCAACACCCCCCCCCCCTATCCGACCCCCGTTATAAATTATAACCCTCCCGCCCCCTACCCCCCCCCACCCCCCCCCCCCCACCCCACGCACACCCCCCCCAACAAACCCAAACACCAAAACCCACCCCCACCCCCCCTCACCCCCCCAACCCCACCACCACACACCCCCCACCAACCACCCCCCCAAACCCTAACATCCATTTTTGAACAACACACCCAACCCCAAACCCCCCCCCCCCCCAAACAACAAACCAACCCCAAACAACTCACATACCAAACCACCGCAAACACAAAAAAAACCAAACCACCACAAAACCAAAACCCTCCCAAAAAACAATCAAAAACCACCCAACCCCACCAACATCCCCCCGCCCCAAAAACACCCAAACCCCACCCACCACCCGCCCACCCCTCTCCACCCTCAAAAAACCCCCACCCAAACAACCCCCACCCAACACACCACCAACCCCCCAACAACTCACACCCCACCCCACAAAACCTAACCACCCACCCCACCCCCTCACACCCCCCAAAAAAAAAACCCACCTCTCCCCCCCGCCCCCACCCCAACCCTCATCCCACAAACCCCTAAACTCACCCACAAACCCAACCCCACAACAACACCCCCTCACTCTCCAAACACCCCCCACACCGCCCAACCACCCCCACCAACTCCCCCCCCGCCACACCTCACCCCCCTCCCCCCACCCTAACCCCCACCCCCGCCCCCCCCCCCCCACCCCCTCCCACCACACCCAATCCCAAAAAAACAAAACCCACCCCCCCCCCCCCACCCCACCCCCCCAAAAACCCGGCCAACCTCCCCCCAACACCCTACCCCCCCCCCCCCTCTAGATCCCCCCCCCCAAAAACCCCCCCAAAACAAACCCACTTCCCCCCACACACCGACCTCAACGCCTATCGCACCCCACCCGCCCACCCGGCTCCCACTCCAACCCCCCAATACCCCCACCCATCCCAGCTCACACACCCCACAGTCCAACAACACCCCGACAACCGCTTCTTCCCCCCCACGACCGCGCCACCCCGACCCCCTACCACCCCCCCCCCACCCACCACCCCCTCCCCCACCACACCCCCTCCACTCCAACAACACCCCAACAATCACCCAATACTCCCCACAACCAATAACCCCCTAACCCCACCCCTCCCCATCACACCCCTCTAGCACGAAACGACACCACCCCAACACCAAAAACTCACCGCCCAGCCCTAACCGCCTACCTCTTTAAACCAAACACACCCGCCCCCCCCCCCCCACACAACCCCCTCCAACCATCCCACCCCCAAACCCCCCCGACAACACACCACAACCCCCCTGCGCCAAACCCCACAACCCCTCTCACCCCCCAAACCCCCCCCAACCCCCCCCCCCCCCCCCTCCCCCCCCCTCACCACCCCCCCCCTCACCCCCCAACCCCTCACCGCCCCACGCCCCCCCCCCCCCCCCCCCCCCCCCCAAGCCACGAATCTAAGCCCCCCGCTCCCCGCCCCCCCCACCCCTACCCCCCCCCCCCCCCCCCCCCCTCCCCCCTACCCTTCCCCCCCCCCCCCCCCCGCCAAACCCCCCCCCCTCCCCCCCTCCCTCTCCAAACGCCCCGTACCCCCAAATATGCAATAACCCACGACAAATACAGTGATCCCCCGACCCATCAAAATCCCCCCCCACCCCCCCCCTAGCCCGCGCCGACTGCCCCACCCCCCCCCCCCCCTCCCCCACCCTCCACCCTGAAACTCCCACCCCCCTCCCCCCCCCCTACCCCACTAAACCCCCCCCACCCCCCCCCACCAACCCTCCACCAAAAAAACAAAAACCAACCCCCCCCCCCCCCCCCCCCTTACCAACCCCACTACCCCACCATAAAAACCCACACCAAAACCCCCCCCCATAAAAAAACCATCCCCCTCTCACCCACCCGTACCACCCACAGCCCCCACCCCAACCCCCTCCCCCCCCCCCTCTCCCCCCCACAACAAAGAACACCGACATTCACCCCATCTCCCCCCCACGCCCCCGCCCACCCCTGCCAACCCCCCCACCCCAAAAAGAACCACAAAAAATGATCCCTCAACCCCCTAGATAAAATTAATAAAAAAAATAAGCTAAAAAATAAAAACAAGAAACGAAAAACGTTTAAAAAGAAGAAAAAAAAATAAAAATGTATAAGAACAAAAAATTTTATCAATATAATTATAAAGAACCATACAACATGAAGCAAACACAAAAAATAAAAAAATAAAACTGTAAAGTGTAATGCATAATAAAAACGTGAAAAAAAAGTATACCAAAACCCCCCCACCCCAGCAACCCCCTCCCCCCAACACCCACCCGCCCCACCCCACCCCCCCCACCCTTCCCGACACACACACCAACTTCCCCCATACAACCAATAACAACTTCACCCCCCCCACCCCTACCCCACCAACCAATACACGCTTAAACCACACCCTGACTCACCGTACCCCCAACACTACCACCCTCACTCCCCCCTCCACCCACCCAACACACTAACACAACGATCCGCTACTACACATCACAAAACCATATAAAATACATCCACCTACATACCCCAAACCCTCCTCTCCCGCACCACCCTACCCAAAACTACGAAAACTCTCCTCAATCAACCCCCAAAACCCTCACCAACAGCCATACAACACCCCACCCACCCCCCCCATCACACCCCCGCACCCCCCCCTCCACCTAACCCTACCCTCCCCGACCCACCCCATTACACACATTCACCCCTCTATCTCACCCACTTTAAAAAAGCTGGACTAAACACAAATCACTTGAAAAATATATCACAACCCCGCCCCGCACCACCCCCCCCGACCCACCAACACACACCACCCTTCTACACCATCCGTCCAACACCACCACATCACTCTAATAAAGTCCATCCCTCCACCCCCGTCCCACCCCCCCCCCACCCACAATGCACCACCCATCAGCTCACCACAAATTCACACCCAGCACAACTTAATTCCCGATGTCATCCATACACCACATCCTCCAACCCCCCAACCCCTACCCGACCCCCCACACCCCTTCCAAAAATCACACCCGATATGACACTTACCTTCTGGACTACTTATGTCAACAACTACATAACAAACATCAACTCTTTTGATCAGCAAAATAAACAATAAACATTCCAACTTAACTATCACACCACACACCCAGACCCCCTTTTTCTACACCCCAACCGATAACAAACTATGTATAACTCCGTATTACTTTTAAACCGTCTTTAAATCCAACATACTTGCAACTCAATAAAAGAAAAAAAGACTGCTTCAAAATTAAAAAACTAAAGAAAACTAAACAAAAAAAAAACAAAAAAGAGAAAAAAAAATGAAAAAACAAACATGCACTTATGATCTGAAAACAAACCACATACAAAAAAAAAAAAAAAACAAAAAAAAATTTTACAAACACAAAAAAAAGTAAAAAAACATAAAATCAAACCACCCACAAAACT
>JAGVSP010007297.1:0-22027 GCA_022494985.1 Micrasema minimum
CCTTGAAACCTATTTTTCAACGTTCAAAAGTTTTTAAAAGGCTTGGATTTTTGGAAGAAAGAATCTAATTATTCAATGTTTCAAGTCCTTTATACGGTTATCGTGAAAGAGTTCTAAAAATCCTAAAAGTTTTAATTGTTTTTTAATTTTAACAACTATTAATTTTTCATTTTTCTCAAAAATATATTTAAATTTTTATTGTAAAATTTTAAAAAAGTTGAAATTTTTTTTTCCCCTTTTTTGGGGGGGGTTGTTTTTTGTTTTGGGTTTTTTTTGGGTTGTTTAATGGTTTTTTAATTAAAATTTTTTGGGGAAAAATTAAAAAAAAAAAGTGAAATTAAAATTTTTTTTTTAAAATAATTTTTTTAAATTTTAAAAACCCCCAAAATTTGGGAAAGGTTTGGGTTTTTTTAAAGTATAAAAAAAATTATATAATAATTTGGATTTTTGTTTTTTTAAGTTTGTTTAAATTTTTGGGTTTTTTTATTTAAATTTTGAAAAGGGGAAAAGTTTTGGAATAAGTGTTTTTATTCTGTCCCCAAGGGGGTAAACATCGAACGTGGAACTGATGAAAAGTACAAGATTTCTTTAAACTTATTTTTGGAAACCCCCGACTTTTAACCATGCTGAACTGTATCCGCTTAAATTTCAAACTAAAACTAAAAGCACGTATTTTACTCAGTACCTATTAGGTTAAACTGTTTTAAAATGCTTATTTTTGAGGGCGATAAAATAGAACTCGCCCCCCAGAATTGCGGGGCAACCTTCAACAAAGAGCTGCTTCTAATTCCATTTAACTCGGTAAAAACAAAATCCGACTCCTTAATTCCCTTTTTTGCCGTGCCCTTTTATGGTCGAACCTGGCCCTAAAAACTCAAAATGCCGCTTAGAGCTTTGAAAAATAAGTGCTGAAAAGGGTTTCAGGAAAGTGGTTACTTCAAAACCCAACGCTGAAATTGGGAAAGGGACGCAGCCACTCCAAAACGGGGTCGGGAAGATGGGGCGAGGGCCCTTTTGGGGCCTGTCCCCGGATCCTCGGGGGCCAAAACGTGACTGCCTTTTTTTTCGCCGCAGGATCCCGCCGTCCCGGGCGCCCGTCGATACCATCCTAGGGTTGATTGGGCGGAGCTGGGATCGGCGCGTGGGAAAAAAGCAGAGAGTGGGGGTGCGGGGTCTCCTGGGGGGATTATTTTGATGTCCACTGCTCATAAGGAGCAACGTACGAAAGAAGAAAGAAGAAAAAATATATCTAACTTATAATATTAAGGGGGTTTACTCGTAATTTTGTAAATATTGCATTATAAAAATACATTAATGAAACCCTTATTTTAAATATTCACTTAAAAAACGAAGCAAACAGGTAAAAATATATTACAAAGGCAGCCGAAGGAAAAAAAGGTAAGGGGGAAAAAATTTTTTGTGGGGGAAAGGGTCATTTTTTTGGAATACAAAGGAGATTTTGAGGAAACATAAAATATGAACAAGGCGGCCTATTCGGTAAACTTAGAGTATATAAAACTATTACAACTTAGAACTTGAAGAAAAACACTAGAACTCATGCAGTTGCTGTTGGGTAGAGCCCAGCGGTATCAACACGGATTATGCGTCTAATAAGATTCTAATCGAATCCACACACCGCACCGCCACGATTTGATTATTATATGCGAGTCGTTTCCGCTTTCTTAAAAATACTATTTGAAATATATTTTTACGACCTAGTGAAGAGGACTAAAATTCATATTGCACAAAAAGGTATAGATCGTAAATACAATAAATAAAAATATTTATTCGACGTATTTTGATATATTCACAAATAACCTATATTCTACTAAGATATAGTATTGAATACTGTAATCTTTTTGTGTATTTTTTTTCCGTACTAAAATTCAATTATGTTTTAAAATCTTTAAAATGTATTTTTCTGTATAATGTATCAAAATAATAATTTTCAAACATTATTAATTTACATAATATTAACAACCCTCTAGCTTCATTAAAATCTTGTTTAATAAAACGCAAACGGGAGCAGTAAACATAAAATGATTTCTACTAAATTCCAGAATTTCAAATTTTAGAAAATAACTTATTCTTGATTACAACATAATGATAAAATAAACGATTTAATAAAAAGCAAATTTAGCCTATAACATCGTGATATTTTTATTTCATTTTCTCATGGCGTGATTGGTCGTAAAATATTACGCCCAAATTTAATTATAGAACGCAATGAAACTCAGCGTTACATTTGACTTTTTAGAACGTAAAGCCTTAATTCCTGAAATTTTATGTGAAAATCTTTTAGGCACGTTTTTTGCTATCTTTACTTTATTTTTCGTTTGTTTATTTTTGCCATTAACAAGTAAAAGCCATTACCTCCATTATGATATCTTACTAAACCAACAAGTTTTAAGTGCTCAACACACCTGTGGACTGGGAAAATTATTATTTTCTGGTAAATTTTAAGTTGTAGTGAAAAGTAAACATAGATTAGTATAAAATATATCATTAATAATGGTTGAAAATCTATTGAAAAACAACATATTACTTTATTTAGATATTATCAATATTGTCATAGTACCTACAACCTATATTTGCGTACATGACAGAAAACGGCAGAGTTCAGAAAGAACTGGGAGTGCGGCTTGGAGTAGCGGGCGCCGCATTCAACAGTATGAAAGCTGTCTGGATATCGGATATCTACTCGGTTTAAAACAAAATGCGCCTGCATAGGTGTCTTAGAATACTTTTAGGTGTGCGGTGGTTTTGACTTTGTAAGGAAACACAGAGGTGAGGCAACGGACACAGCAACCCTTGGTATCTACTTGGTATCTCTTGGTACTGCGTTTGCCTCCCGAGAGCCTTAACTATGCTTGCCTATTTTACAAGGCATCAGGTTCTCGGCGTCCCACAGTGTTTCGAGTAGAACAAGCTAGGAGGACAAAATTATTTTAGATGTTTTTTCTACATAAAAATATTTCATTTTATTAAAAAAAAACAATTTAAAAAAATCAGATTCGATTTAACCCAGATTTTAGGTATATTTGTAAAAATAATTTATTTTTACGTTAAACATATTTTATTAATTTATACAGGTATGAAATTGCATTAAATTGATTTATATTTTTATTAATTAGTACTACATAATGTACATTATTGCATTAAAAAATATATTTATATATGGTAACAATTTTTTTAATCCCCATATACCTACATCTATTTTTTAGGTATTTCCAAGATTTTTAAAAACTATAATATGAAACTTTTATATACTTTTACATGTATTTCTGCATATTAATAATAGCCAAATTATTAAATAATTAAAACACTCACATTTTATTCTTAACATTTATTAGTTACCTATCCTTAAACCCATACGAGAAATAAACAAGAAAGCTTAAAACTGCTAGAAATAGTCATGATCTCTGATTATTTTAAACGGGTGACAAGGTCTATTCAAATAATTATTGACAGATATTTTGTAGAAAATATTTATTAAAAAATCATTACTACAAATAATAAGTAATACATACAGATTACAGTAAAAAAAGTCTTATCTTATAAGTAGGTATTACAATATTTAAACAATTCTACATTTTTAAAAATTGGGATGTTTGGGATAAAGGATTCAAACAACTTACAATTTACAAAATTAATATGTAACAAACGAACTGCCAGTTCCACTGCTGTTGCCAATTCACTAACACTTCGCGATTTCACCAGGTCTTTGATTTTCCTTTTTTTTTTACTTCAATTGTGATTCTTCGAAGTCCTTCCTGGGTCTTCCAACAGGCCGATCGGCGTCAAATGGTGGTTGTGATGATGTGGAAGCCTCCAAAGCGTTAAAATGAACGCAAAACTGAAAGTCCTCGCCGTTCAACCAGCTCTCGTTGTTTTTTAAAAACCTTTCCCTTTTACTATGGCATGTTTTCCATTTTTCGTCAAACTTTTGCGATATACTCGCTATTTTCAATTTATTTTTTTTTATGGACGCATCAACAACATTGCTAATATTAAATTTTGATGACAGCATAAAAAATAGTTTTGTATTTCTGTCATATTTTACATGTTTTACCCACTCATCGAAAAAGTCCACTTTTTTTATAGTGTAAACACGTTCTGAAAAAAAATAAAATATAAAAAAAGGCAAAATAAAGCAAATAGGTTTTTTACATTATTTGAAAGTTTAATATTGTAGGTTCAATATGTATTGTAAATAAATTTGGTAATCTCTGGTAGCCGTTAGTTACAAGCCTTTAAATTTGAAAAATAAAGTTTTTTTTTTTTTTTTTTTCCTCATTTTTCATTTTTCATTTTTCACTGTTTAAATATAGTAAACGATTATTTTTTTTGTGAATAAATAAACTTCTTACCTTCAAATATAGAACCCATTTTTTTATATTTTTTCTAAAATCACTACGTAAAGCACAAGATGTTTTCATAGGTGACACAAAATCGATACTCATTAATGCATGCAAATGCATTTGCCTGAAACCTTCACTTTGTCCCCCGATGACTCACGACCATGGAATATTTGGCACTAATGATTCTTGGAAATAATGACTTATAAGGGGTTGTTTACAATATGACATCCCCTTATTTTAGGAAATATTGAAATGACTTTTGTCTTCCTAGCTAGTTCTACTCGAATCACAGTGCGTCCTGGTCGTCCACTGTTGACAATTCGTCGGCAGTTTGCGTCAGAGCTGCGGGACGTGGACTTGACTTGGTAGGATGCATGGGAGCTGGCAGCTAATCGCTTGGCCTAGAGGCAGTTTGTGGATTCCATATGCCCCACATAGGGAGCGGATATGGTATTATGATGATGATGACAACTGACAACCTATATCTATCTACCATCAATCTGTATAAAGCATATGTTTTTCATGAACTGTCCTACAATCTTAACGTTTGGCAGTCAGTTCATGTGCGTCTTGCCCGTCCGCGTCCCGTAGATGTTAAAATCAACAATTACCTGTATAAAAAAATTTAACCCTCGCCTTGCAGTGATGAAACCTGCGTTGCAAAACCTCACAAAAAAATCATATCTCCGTTGGTTCTGCCACGATGAGAACTCTGTGGTAACTTCGTCCGAACGAGGATCGGAAAATGGAAAAAAGGACTTACCAGAGCTGGACTCAACAAGGGCGGGAAATGACGATGAAGGACCACCAGGAAGGGCGAAGTATCCTGGAATACTCTGGAAGCACCACGTCGAACTGGCGCGGCGGGACACAAACCGAGGGGGCACAGCACACTTTTACTCACTTTCACCGAGGGGGGTTTCGGGAATTGGTTTCTGGAAGCTTGGAGATGGAGCGAGTATGACGAGGGGATTTTGATGGAAATGAACGAGGGAATAACGAGGGAAGAACGGATGATGACGAGTTCGAGGTAATGTTGCTGCGCTGAGCGAATATTCGAGACTGAAAGGAGTTGCAAATAGGTGAAAAAACGGATTGGAAATGATGAAGGTAGGGAATAAGTTTCGGAAGGAATTCGAACTACCAGAAAGTATCAATAATGGCCGAACCATCCGTAAATAATCAAAATATAGCACGTGCATTTTCGCTATTTAGAAATGGTTTTTCAAACTACTTTAATTTTGAATTAGGTACTTAGGGTAACCAATAAGATAATAAAATGTATATTCTATTCAATGATCTGTTTTTTTATAGAGTTAAAAAAACAATGATTATTTAAGATACTGGATTCCATTTTTTTTTTTTTTATCATTGAGAATATCATGCGTATTGATATAATTCCAGGCTTAGGGATGCAGGTACAATAGTTGTTTTATTCGTATATTTTGTATAAAAGACAATAAATCTTATGATCTATATGTCTACGTCTGCTGTAATGACCAAATTGACATGGATATACTAATTTGGCCTATGCCAACGCCAATGCAATGGTTCGCCTACTAATTGCCCATAGGTACCAAGAATGTTATTATGTATCCCTCCGGTATTTATACCATTATGATCAATTTAGTTCAATAATTTAATGCATGTCAATTCCAACTAACGAAACTAACTAACCATAACGCCGTTTCCCGGAAGGGGTAGGCAGAGATCAAAGGAACGCCACACCACTCTGCCCTGGCATACATTTCTTGCTTCTTCATATTCATACATCTTCTCATGCACGCACGCCGCTTATTTTGACTTCGCACATGCCCAATTTCAAACATTATAAATATGTACATCCAGGCACACTCGCATCATATATTATTTTAGCCGTTCTTTCATCATCCATTTGCTCTACATGACCGAACCACCGTAAGAGACTTTTCTTAATTTTGTTGATAATGTTTATCTCAGCCTAATTAATTCCTATTAAAGATTGTTTTAAAGTATAGATACAACTCACTTATGACATATTTAGAGACAAAGATGAAAAGAGAGCACTCATAAGAAACTATGTTGTTTTTTAAATACATAGAGAATTCTTAACGAATAATCAAGTAACATATTTCTTTCTGGATGACCTACATTATTATTTAGGGCCTTTAATTCAAGCTCTAACTCAGTGCAAAAAGTAAATAAGATTCCAACAACTATCTTTTTCATGTCTTTATTTTGATTTTCATAATACTGAGGATTTGGTTCAAAATATTTAGTTTTCTATGGCTGTGGCTGGCGTTTCGAAATTTTTTAAAGCAAATATGAATCGTAATTTTTTTTAAAACAGAAAGTTCAAAGTCTAAGACTCTACTGTAACACTGAGGTACCTTCTGACCAGCAATAGGTATATTTGGCATTTTCCATACAATCGTATTCCTAGATTTTCTCCCTGGAATTTAGCACTAGATCAATAAAATTTTTTTTACGTGTTTTGGGTATCGACTAAAAACGTGTTTGTAGTGTCAAATTTTTAAAATAATTTATTAATCCTCTTTATATAATTCAATAAAACATTTAAAAAATTAGGCAATAAATAAGAATAAAATACAAACACGTATCTTGTCGATATATAAAACTTGGAGAAACATTTTCCAGGATGAAAATCGAGAACTATGATTGTATTAAGAAGCGGCCGAAGTCACGAGGCAGTGACGTACCCTCTTAAGGTTCTATATTCCCATCTTGAAAAACGTATTTTTGCTGCAAGGATTTTTTTCCTGTAATTCAAAAACAAAACATCTTATAAAAATGAGAAGATTTAAAATAAAGGTGTGAATTGAAAATTTAGAGCTGAATTGAAGCTAAGAAACATAAATACTGTACGGGCTTGTAAGTTCCCTATATTGGTGTAGAGCGGATAGCGAAAACGGGACAATAATGGTCTTATAAATTAATTTATTACAAGAACACAAATGTATATGTGAACTCGAAGGACCTTTTGCGTGTAATCACATCTACACCAGGAAAACCAACAGCAAAGAAATTACTCCACTAATCTTGAAGTAGGTATCACATTGGTTCCTCGTATTGGTACAGCGATGGGTGATGGGCTATCAGCGGTTGTAGATATAGCTTGAAGCACAGCAATCTTTATTCGTGGCTTAGGCGGTGGAATTTTAATAATAAATTAGCGGGTTTATTAAATAGGAAATAGCGGGGCGACAAGGCGTGCTTGTGAGTGAGCAACAATTCTCAACTGACATTTTACTCAACAAAATGCATCTTGCGTGTGACAATTTGTGAAACATATCAAATTCAAAATTAGTGGGTAGATACTCCGCATATTATAGACCTGACAACAAATATACATCTTTAAACAGGAAATCATTGGTTCAGGTCTCAAACAAATACTCTGCTATCAAAATCAAATTAAAAGTTTCTTCAGTAACTTGCAAATCTTCAAAGTTTAATTGCGTTAACAGAAATACAACATCGATTTATTCGTGTACATAATTTACTGAAAAAAATATGTACTACATATAAATCTTTACGAGTTTGCTCGAAGAACAATTTCTCAACTTCCAAAGATCCTTCAGAAAACAACTTTTAATTCGGAAAATGTTTCAAGGGTTAAAAAAGGCTAAACATAGATTTTACTTTGTCGCCATTTCGCAACTGAATTCAGCGAAATCTATTTTTTTTTCAAAAGACATTGAAGAAATAAAATAATGGTGCTGATTTGAAATTTTAACTTAACTCTTGACTACTAATATGGCTTTTTTCCAAGATGTTTCTTATTTCTGTGAATTACTTTGATTTTAATAATAATAATGACATTTCTATTCCAAACTTTGAGGTGGTGAAAACAGGCCTCTAAGGTTCATATTTATAAAAAATATATAAACAGATATAAAAAATACTAGGTAACAAAGTAAGTTTATTTTCAAACAAAGATTATCATGATTTACATAAATTTATATGTTTATTTATTTAAGGAACAAATAACATATTTACATTTACAGCTATAATATACAATTTAATGTGAGCAAACATACGATAGTAACTTACAATCGCGCTTAAAAAATACACGTATTTAAATTGTCTTTTGACAGACTGCACACCTTTCTGAACAAAAAACTGTACAGTTTTCTGAACAAGAAACTGTACAGTTTTCTGAACAAGAAACTGTACGTTTTTCTGAACAAGAAACTGTGCAGTTTTCTGACAAGAAACTATAAAAGTCCACCGCATATGCATCAGTACCAGATCAAGGTATCGCACAGGCACTAGTTATTTATTGGGACAATATTATTGAATTATGTTTTAAAAAAAGTTTTATTACAATATTGTTTCGTACATTATATATAAAAAAAAATTACGGACAAATAATTGAAAATAAAAATCTAGAAAAAGGGGACGTAGTTTTTAATGTAAGAATTGTGTTAGTTTATAGACACCATTGTTTCATCTTAGGCGAACAGGAGATAAAAATAAATGCTTTACGTCACAAAGGAGGTTGAAGTTTCCTCTACAACTGCTAAAACAACCAAGATAGAAAATAATTACTGGATGTTGCAGCCACCTTTCCTTAGAAATGGTTCATTGTACATTTATTTTTTACTTTTACTATTGCAAAAGGCGAGTCATGTAACTTAAGATGTAATATTAGAAACATAATTGAAAAAATGTGAGAGTTGACTATTATGAACGATGCGACGTTCGGTGAAAATAATATGGTATTAATCAGGACGCGCGCCGCGCCGAATGATTCATCTATCCGATTAAGAATACTTTCAAAATTTGCTTTTTAAATATTGAATATAAAGTGAATATTTAGATTTTTTTTGTTGTTGTTGAAAAGCAGCCTTAAAACGTAATATACGACAGCGCTGGCGCTGGTTTGGAAGAAAAATGACACAACTGAAAAATGGAAGAATGAAGAGACCAAAGAAATAAGGGTAAATGACAAATTTATGGTAAAAAAGTTTTTTTTTCGGCAAGCGTTTAGTTGCATACTATAAATCTTTTGAAAAGAATCGAATTTTGAATTGCGACGTTTTTTTTTCCTGACCAATAATATTATTGTGTTTTAAAAACGTTATTCTTCTTTATAATGCTTAAAGTAAATTATGTTTGATGAATTGTAATACAATAAAAAGTATTTACAAGCTTTTAAAACAAATTATATTTGTGCAATTAATGCGATTGTTATATTATAAGCCCTCAGTGTTTTTCGGTTGATGTAATTCTGTCAATTAGTTTAGATTTATCTGCTTAATAAAACTGCCGGGATTATTTAACGAGTTAATCGTTAATTTTGAGCGAACATTAATCAAACAGCATTGTAATTACTGTTGTAGTGTAAATAAGCGCAGTTTGTATGCACAATGCATCGTGTCAATAGAGAGATATTCAATTTCGCAATGATGAAAGTTGGACAAGTAGAACTGTGGAGTGATTCTTCAAAGTGCTTTATGTAAATAAAATATATAAAAAAATATCAATTTTGATGTTAGAATGCAGTTAAAGTCGCACTTGAAACTGCATGACAAGCATGATTCTTTTTTCACCAATGGACTAGGGACCATTTTTTATATTTTTTTTTTTTTAGATGGCGATTATATAAATCTTCGGTATGAAAAATATTTTGTTTATTTTAAGTTATCATTATTATGTTCGTAATTAATTTTTAAAATACCATCAAAACGATTTCCTGCCAAAACAGGTCATTATAATATGGTAGGACGCGTCTATTAATGTTTAATTTAAGTATCGACTAAAATAGAAAAAACGCATCCACGCACGCTCTGGTTCCACGCATCAACTATAATATTGAGTACGACCCTTATTGTGCGCTCAGGAGACGGGTGCTTTTAAAGCATCCGTTTTTATGAGCTCCCCCGCTTTCAAATGTTTTTTTACGAGGAATCTTTCAAATTTTTTTTTTTTTTGTGTTTTGACAAAAAAAAATCAAATACTCATTACTATTCACACAAAAAAATAACGGTATTTAAAAATATGGCACACTTCCTTATTGTCAAAAAGCTTTAATTTCAAAATCTAAAAAAATTACATAGCTTAAAAAACGTTTTCATTCGTCTTCTTTTACTTAACGTTATATTTTAAAATATTTTTATATTATTTATATAATATGTACACCGATTAATTTTCTATATTATAGAGTAGAAATTGGAGGAAAAAATATATTTTTAAAATGACGTTATACATTTCTAACAAATGTCATTTCACTTAAATTATTAAAAGGTAATTAAACATTTCGTAATTAAGTTAATTGGTTTTTGTTTACTCCAGAAATTGAATGGAAGTTTAAATCGAGGTTGTACGTATTGCTATTGTTAATTAGGATATATGTACTATGCTGTGTAATCTGGGAGTTAATATAGAAATAAATTTATACTTCCGCTAGTTATGCTTTCCTGGTAGCGCAAATATTTGAGAGGAAATTAATGGTTATTAAACAATGTATTAAACCTACTGAAACTTCTATTATCTTTCGCTTCGCAAAATAGGGTTCAAAATTGAGAGTACAGTGTTTTAAAATAGTTTTTTTTAGATACTCTACTTGTATACTACAATTGTGCATAAGTCACTGAATTGAAAAGAAAGAAAAAAAAATAGTTTCATGCTCAAATTTAAAAGTCACGTTACACATTCGACTCCAAATATGATGTAGATTCACCGGTTTTCGGGTTGTACTACGTGTTTTGTTACAACATGTTTATGTGGCGGCAATATTGTTTCTGGCGAAATACTGGTGTATGGCTGGATTCAGAGAATTCTTATTAAATTTTAACGATGTTTGCGATGTCAAAAAACCCATTTTCTTTTGATAATACTTGGAATTTTTTTTAAACTGGTTTTTTAGATAGGTAGGTAGATTTTTAAAACAAAATTTATTCTTATTTTGGCTTTAATAAGTTATTTTGTGATTTAAGTGAAGATTTATAATTTTGTTTTCCTTAATTTCCTCTTTTTTATACTGCTACGCAATAAATTAATTACCAAGGTTCCCAACTTGGCAAATCTTAGAAGTAAAAACTATATGGAGGTTTATAGAAAAACTTCATTTCAGCTTGTAATGAGAAAAGTTTTGTTCCGGTAAATAAATAATAATATGTGGATGAAGACGATAATTACAGCAGCCATTTTGGCGGTGTTTACATGAACATGGCGTCCTACAGCGCTTTTGGTATACTTTAAGACATGAGTTTAAGTTTGTGTACGTGAACTTTGCACTTTGTGTGATTTCTCAATTTGTAATGGACGCCCCGTCAAAATGTTTCCTGATTGTAGGTATAAAATAGGTACTAACTTTCTAGGTAAACAACTGTAATATTCGTGTATAAGGAAAAAATTCCTTTATAAAAAATACTACCTTTCAAAAAAAAAAATTAAGAGTCTTTATTAAGAAATAATCATAACTTAAAAATAATGCCGTCCCGATAAACCGCAATTTTTGCAATTAATTTGTCATCGGGTGCCATTAACAAAAATTATAAATTTATCATAGAAATCCATACATCAACAGAAAAATTACTTAATTTACAAGTATTAAAAAAGTTTCCAAATACAAAAAGATAGAGATACGAGAAATATATACATTGCTAAAACCATTACATCAAATTATGGTGAATCAATATAAAGTAGTTCTGTCTTCCAACCAATCTCTCAGTATAAAAATAATTTTATTCATGTTAATACATGATTTAATTTCACTTGGCAACATATTGAAATTTTTTGGAATTAAATATTCCAATGTTCTCTGTCCGTACTTGTTTTTAATATTGGGCACAATTAATCCGTCCATGGATGTGAATCTTTTTTATTTTACTTCTTTTCCTTATCCGCACCTACATACACCAAGTGCAGTGTATTTTGATAATTTATTACATACCGGCAAGATGGCCAGTCTTACGCTTCAGTGCCAGTCCAAAGTATAAAAAAAAACTTTATTATGAAAAAAACATGAAAATTAATATTTCATGTTAACCCCCTATAAAAATCGAACCGGCGACCGAAAGCATAGTAGCTCAACGTGCTAACCGTTACACCACTAGGCGGAAAAATAAAATATATATAATTTTTCTGAAAGAAGCTATTATGTGAATTAGAAAAACCTTTACATTATTGATTAGGGGCTGGTTTTTAAATATCGAGTTTTATATACTAATCGAGCAGTATGTAGAAATATCTAGTGAGTCGGGGTCAGATCATTTTCATTTTCATTATTATGATTATATAGGAAATGTTGGAAATAAATAAGTATTTCATAAATAAAATAAATAAATATTCGGTACAAAATGTATGGGAAAAAAGCAGGAATTAATTGAAAATTACAATTTTTTCCATAAATTAAGATTTGTTTGCACTCGTTAATTCAAATATTTGTTTAGCTTGTGTGCTGCTGCTGTCTGCCTTCTACTCGGACGCATCGGCCGATGAGTGGAAAAGAGATAGATGTGTCACAAACCGAACGCTTAGGCCGATCGTGCCTCTCTATCGCTTGCTCCGCGCTCTCGCTGCACACTCGGCTCATGCGGAACATGACAACGAGTCATGCTTTTTCGTGTGTGCAGCCAGCGTTTATCGATTAATTAGACGTTATCACGTCAAAAACCTGATTATTAAATCAAGCTTTACTTACGGATGTTCACAAAACTCGCCCTTATATTGGACCTAGAGTTCCTTCGATTATCCCTTTTTCTACATTTTAATATTTTTTATTTCAGTTGACGTCAGACCAACAAGTGGTGGGGGTGCGTTGGGGTTACTAACTACTATGACGTCAGAGATCGACCCTGACTTTGTCGGTCCTCTCCAGAACGTCACTGTCGCAGTAGGCAGAGAAGCTGTTCTCAGTTGTTCAGTCACGGATCTGGGCATGTTTCGGGTAAGTGAAACCGACAAAATTATCTTTAAAGATTGATGTAACTTACTACCTAACGAACCTAACCTAACCTAACCAAACCTAACCTAACCTAACCTAACCTAACCTAACCTAACCTAACCTAACCTAACCTAACCCTAACCTAACCTAACCTAACCTAACCTAACTAACCATCATGCCATTTCTCTGTAGAGTTAGGTAGAGAGGAAAAACGGCATACCAATCTGTTCTTACACACTTCCTTCGCTTCCTCTACATTCGTACATCTTATCATGCACATACTCCATTATTACGACTTATCATATGTCCACTTTCAAGTATTTGTCGTACTTGATCATGTACATCCAGACACTCTTGCGTTATAACTTCTTTTAGCCGTTCTTTCATCACTCGTTCGCTTCACATGACCAAACCATCGTGAAAGCCCTTTCTTCATTTTGTCGATAGTGCTTATCTCAGTCTTGCACTCTGCTCTAATTTCGACATTTGTAAATCTATCATACATAGTTTTACCACACATTCGCCTGAGAGATCGCATTCCACAGCGTTCATCTACTTTCGTTTTTCTTCTTCCAACACCACGATTCACTGCCATACATAAGGGCTGGTACTACGTTTTGTACTGCCAATTGTATGCTTGTCAAAACTTAATTTCTCTTAAAACCTAGACCTTAGAAATGTGGAAATACAGAAGAATATAAGAAATTTTCCGGAGAGGCTGCATCGCGAATGACGAGGTTCTCTAGTATATGATTTGAACCCGATTCGTGGTCACAGCCGTGTTTCCATTAAACTGTAATTAGCCCCCCAATAAATACATTGCAAAAATTTAATTCCAGAAGTAATTATATCAGCGAAATCCTAACAATTACATTTCAGGGCTGCGCGTTGGATTGATACGGTTCGTAAAATATTTTTACTGCACATTCCAATCATTGCGCATTGTCCCAAAGGAACGACAAAATAAAAATACAAATTTAATATGCAGTAAGTGCTTTTGAACCAGAAACCTTCTATTGAATTTGTACGAATCATGACGACAGTCCCGGAATTCGAATATCTACTGAAAGTGCTTGTTCTTTTTTTAAACAAAGAACTACTCACAGAAAATCATATAGCTTCTGATTGACTGATAAATGAAAATTAATTCAGTATTGCCTGTTCAGAAAATAAAATAAAATCTTTCTATTGTCAGATATTCATTTTTTACAAAAAAATATTTTATGTGTTGTGATACCTTGGACTAACGCTGAAGCTTAAGACTGATCATCTTGCCTCATGCAACAAATTATAAAAATTAACTGCACACGAAGTACCAATGCAGTTCCCTATGCACCATTGGGTGTAGATAAAGGAGAGAGTAGTGGTAGGATTGTTATTGCTATCTCAGCCGACAGAGAAGAAGCTCTGAAAACGAAAAGCTTTAAACTCTTCCGTTTCCGCTTATAATCTGATAACCATATCTGTCGATTTTTGGTTGATGTATATTATGAGATTTGACCGTAGGAAACAACAATTGTTATACCTAGATAACACGATGACAAAATATTCAATTGTTTATCATTTTCAAGACCAGTATTAAATTACGACTTGGTACGATTATAGAACTTTAATCAACTCAATGATTTCCAAAAAAACGTATCATTTCAATTAACTCACTAATTATTTCAACACATCAACCTGGGTTCTACCACTGCATAAAAGTTTATTTATTAATTTCGTTGCATGAAAGTATTAAAACCTATTTTAATGTAAACGTATATTTATTTAACCGTCACGTTTCATTTCTGATTAAATATAATTGGAATATTTGTATTCTGTTAGATTTTCCGTTTTAAGTGGAGCATGAACAATATGGACACGAAATAAAGCCATTTTACACAGCCCAATAAATATGATGGCGCAGAACCTGCCTGGTGCATGCAATTCTCTGGAGGCATCTGAAATCGGCGTTACACTGGGGACAAATTCTACAAAGAGTATGACGTTCCGTATCACAGGTGAAATTTATTTGCAAATACAGGATGGTTGTAAACTTCAAAAAGATTAATTGCATTAAAATCGTTGATTTTCACAATTAAATATCTTCTCCTTAATAAAGCATATTTTAAATACTTACCTCCAACATATTTATGTGTAAGTATGTTGTTGCTGGATTCGTACTTTTGTATTCCACACCAACGCAACGCTCTTTAACCATTTTTCTGGGACAGCTATTTTTTACTGGTTTCGGAACATCTGTGCGAGGTGTCATAACCCGTACACGTAGAAAATAGTTAGTTAAAACAGACATTGTATAGTCCGTCAACTGTTTTAATGCATTTTTTTGTCCTGTGCGTTATCCAAGTAGTACAATTAAATAAAACAAATAATTGGTAATAATTGACTTCACAACATTGTGAAGTTTGAACATTCTACATAGAATGTTTGGTGGAAAACATAGAGATTTAGTCATTTACAGAGCTTATGACCTATTTGACCTTCTACAAGTGTTTACGCACTCAAGATGTTGATGGCATAGAGTGCAGACGTGTCAAGTGCGATTTTAGGTATAAATGAGTTAAGTGCACTTTCCATATCTCTTATGACAACACTATAAAAAATGGTACCTGCACAATTGTTTCAAGTGATATTTCACTTATTGCTGTCTCACAATTATTTTACGCATTTGTTATGTACGCAAACATTGTACTATTATGGTGTAAGCTTTAAAATCGTAATAAATCCAATTGAGTAATATTGCACTTGACACGTTTGCGTTCTATGCCATTGATGTTGTTGGTAAAATTTATAGAATTAAAAAACATGGTACGTTCTAGAAATATATGAAATACCGTGTATTTGTGATTGCGCTGGCTTCGTGTTGTAAATATTTCGCTTTCGACGTTCTTCCATTTCTATCGCATCTTTCCCCCATAATACCTCCTATTTCATATTCCGTTCCTTCGTTTATTTCTAAACCAATTCTTACCGAATTTCATTCCTTTTCTAGTGCTTTTATGTCGCATTCACTATTGAAAAATAAATTTCATACCCCCCGGTCTACTTTATTGACCCGCCAGTAAAATCCAGGGCTGAGAGGCAGTTAAAAATTTTTTTAAACCTTCGAATCCAGCTTTAATTCGTATTTTAGATTCTTTGTTCTATTACTTCTGTAGCAACTTTAGAGTTGAATTGAAAATTAGATTTTTTTATTTTTCTTAAAATGTTTGAATATTCGGTATTCTATTACATTTAACTCGATTTTGAGTAAATTCAATCGTGTTATTAATTAAATTGTTATGTGACCTTTATATTTGAATACGTGTAAAAATATGGGAAAATGTCAGAAACAGATATTAACACTTAATTGTCAAACGCATTTATTTGACGTTAGTTTATCTACAAAAGATTTTTGAAAAACATTTTTTTCTTCTTGTGAAATACAAACTGATAGAGTTAACGTTATGTAAGTCATATTCATCAACTAAAATATAATAATACTCTCAATATTATTTATACATAAATCGGCAATCTATATAGGATATATAAGAGTTTTAATAAAACATCTCAAAATGAAAAAATCTTGACAAAACCCTAACATAAATTTGCTTTATATTATAAATATAGCACACATAGGTTTTATAAATAGCCTTCTACGGAGAAAATTATTATCCCCTAAAAAAACTCAATAACATTGTAATAAACACGCTGACTTTTATCGTTGAATTGAAAAAAATTTACTCAAAGTTGGACTGTATTTTTACTCACCTTGAAAACCCATAAAAATATCAGTTCGACTAGTAACCCTGAAAAATCCAGCTGTTTTCTCATAACCGTTCGCTTTTTCTTATCGAAAAATGTAAATTTATGAACGAAAATGTATCCGAATTTACAAAATGTTTCAATGTTTCCCAAATGTATTGGTACCACTTTGATTTTATTCCTTTAAGACGCGTTGCTTACGTAAGAGAGAATAATAAAAGGGTAACCGCGATAAGTTATCGGGAAATAAAATGATATTTGTATAATTGAATTGGAGTTTGCTGCGTCCATTTCCTTCAGAGTAGGTAATAAAGTCAAACCATATAATGCCTAGTATCCTTCTCAGACACTTGTTCTCAACAACAAGAGAGCATTCTAAACATTTGTGAGGTGCCAGGATTAGCACCCATAAATGCACAATGCAGGAGTTAAAGAGTCGGCATTTTGTAACTGGAATCGTAAAGTCGCGGCAGTGGAACTGGCTTGGGCATGTACTCCGGAAGCCTCGGGAAAGCTTCCTTGCGAATTTATTAAATTAGGTTTACGTTTGTCATTATTCTAAAATTTGAGTTTTTTTAAAATCTGAACAATATTTATTCATTTGCATGCTACCAAAAAGTAAAGTATACCAAGATTAGAACCAAAAACCTCGAAAAAGAAGTCACTGTCAAAGCCAGATATAATATGATATTCATTAAAAAATAACTGACAAACTCCAGGTGAAAGGTGAAACTACTCGTATATAAACGTTTTCAACTCTATTTTCAGATTTATAAAAAAATAATTTTTGGGATGTTTTTATCGAGTTACGTAATAATATACTGTTTGTATTCCTGTCAATAAAAACATATAATATGAGGCCTTATGAATTGAGAAGGCAACAAACAACATTATTTGATGTGCGTATAAAAATTTCATTTAAATAACGCATTACATTTTGAACAATATTAAATAACGTACATACGAACGAACATTCTCAACAATAAATTGTATTTGAATTGAATTTAGAAACTCGCTTCGTAATTTTCAATTTTCCACTAAAAGAGACATTTGCTGTACCTACAAATAAATATTTGAATGATATTGTCGCTCATATCTTTTTATTAAACGACGCCGACGTAAAGTATAAATATATGAAAAATAAACTGAGAAAATAAAAATTGTTTATGTAAAATTGAATTTCACTTTATTTAATTTTATGGAAATGGCTGACTATGAAAAGAAGACTTATTGTTGCTTTAGTGAAAACTTTTTTGAACAGTAAATATTGACGTTTTCAAAGAAATTTATGTTTTTAGGTCTTGAGTTGTGTTTTGAGACTTACGAAATCAATTTTAATTGTGGGAAAAACTATTTCACAAAAAACGTTCACGCTAGAGAAGCTTATGGAGTTAACAAAGAAAAGAGGCAAAAAACAATAATTATTAGGAATACTAATTCCGCCACGATGAGACTCTCTGGTAACTTCGTCCGAACGAGGATCAGAATTACCAGAGCTGGACTCAACAGGGGTGCTGGACTCAATAGGGAACTCGAAGGGCGAAGTATCCTGGAATACTCTGAAAACACCACGTTGAACTGACGCGGTGGGACACAAAACGAGGGGCACAGCGCACTGTAAACTCACTTTCACGTCGTTTTCGAGGGGGATTCGGGAATTGGTTGCTGGGAAGCTTGAAGATGGATAGCCAGTATGACGAGGGGATTTTGGTGAAAAAGAACGAAGGAAGATCAGGTATTAGAGTTCACGAGAAGGATGGATGTGGCGAGGTCAGAGTAATGTTGCTGCGCTGAGCAGATTTTCGAGACTGACGCGGTGTTGGAAATAGGTGACAAAACGGAATGAAATGGATGAAGGTAGGGAATAAATTTTGGAAGGAATACGAACTACCTATCACCAGAGAGTACCACAAATGCCAAAAAAACAAATTTCATCTTTTTTTAAAAAGTAAAATCGTTCGTAAAAATTTTAGGTAATCAGGGATAGTTTTTTTTAAAAAATCGCGCAAAAAAAAACATGATAGTTTTCAAAAAAAATCGGTTAAAATAAAATAAATATTTCTTTATCTAGTCTAGTCTCAATCCTGTAAATTGGTTTGCAGCAAGAATTTGCATCTCATTCTTCCCTGTGCTATCTACTGCGGTCCTCTTCAACTCAACATATGAGACGCAGTTAGCGTCCTCAAACTTTAGCCACTTAATCGACTTAACCCTCGATCCGTCGCGTGGGGTCTTTCAAAACCCGACGACTAAAAAATTACGAAATTTTCGCACTTAAAACTATCCGCTAAACACAGAACCTTATATATGTACCTTACTAAGAGGGTTTTGTAGTTGATGAACATTGCAGCATGTGTTAGTTCGTACGCAAGCGCTGTGAGTGACGGTTTTTCTTTTATTGAAGTCTATTTCTATGGGATCTTATATTGCTAAAAGTAATAGAATTTGATATGCTCATCGCTCAGTAATTAGTAATTAATTTTATTTTGATAAAGTTTAGTTCACCTGATAATTGAAAAAATTGACATAAATAATTATTTCTCGTTTTTTTTCCATGGAAATAAAAAACTAGGCTGCTTTAATTCTTCACATAATAGTTTGAAGCATGCGTGGTAACTTTTTGAAGCTTTATGGCTGTCAGTAAATCAGGAAATCAGGAAATCAATATAATTTTGAAAACAAATCTCTACCATTCGCTTTAGTTGCAGCCTGAATCTCACCTTCCTTCCCTTCCAGGTGGGCTGGATGAAGGCAGAAGACCAGACGATCCTGACCCTCCACACGAAGGTTGTGACGCACAACTCCAGGATCTCTGTCTCCCAGGGACGGTCCAGGAACCTGGCAGCTGAGGATCAGGCAGCTGCGGGAGAGTGACCGTGGCTGCTACATGTGTCAGATCAACACCAGCACCATGAAGAAGCAGCTTGGGTGCATAGATGTCCATGGTAAGGAAATAGTACCTTATCAAGATTTGCTTATAAATGTAAATGAAAAGTCACAAGACAGTAAGAGAGATATACGAAGTTAATCTTTAATTTTTTTATTTCTCGCCGAAATGTTACATTGAACGTATGACCACGTCTGACGTCACTCTGTGCGTGAGAGATGGAAGCGCTTTACGCGCGTATGCGAAATAGAATGGAATTTTTCATTCATTTTTTTTTTCTACCATTTTGAATCGAAACATCGTACATTATCCCCGTGCAATAAATGAAGCGTACTCCATACTAACAAATTTATATTTGAGACTGAATGTAAAAGAAATTAATAATCGACCATCGAATTTTGTTAATCGGCAAAAAAATTTTGAATGAAAAGCCATTCATACAAAAACTTTTTGATGACTTTAAATAACTTTAAAAAATTGATTTTGAATGTATCAAATCGTACATTATCCCCTAAAGTGCAATAAATGAAGCCTACTCCATACTAACATATTTAAATTGACTGATGTAAAAGAAATTACAATCGACTATCCATTTGAGCAACCAAGTCGGCAAAAGGAAGCATTTTGTGAAAAAGCCAAATAGAACAATATACGTGTGCACAGTAGATATACTTGCTGTGGCGGATCACTAATCTTTTAGTTTAGAAGTTAAACGTTCCTTAAATTTATCAATTTCTAATATGTGGTGTAGATTTTTAATTTAACCAGTCAGAATATATAATTTCTAGTATAGAAAAAATATTTTTATTCTATATAATAATGGAGCCTGAATTAAATAAATTCTACAGTACGTTGAGGGTTACGTGAGCAACGGCAAAATACGACAAAACGTTAATAACGTATTTAAAAATAACCATAGGCAGTTCCTCTATCACAGATCACTACCGATTTGGTAATAAGCGACGTGATAACGATTTCTTACCCATGGATGTTTAACGTTTTCGCGATCACAATGGAACACGCGTTAAAAGTTATCGATCGGGATTATTAAAAAGAGATATATCTTATTCGCACATATCTTCATTCAATCTTTCTCGAGTGCCGTATTGCATTTAGCTGGTTTTCGGCAAGCCAAATATTGAGAAAAGCAGTCGACATAATAAAAGATCCGACAAGCGCGATGATTTGACGTTTGACGTACGGCCGCGATATCGCGTTCATCGGCTCGCTCGGCTCAGGTCGGAAATGCTCGGCTCGGCGATCGTGGTATTGAACGAATGTCATTGTGATCGGTCAAATCGTTAGCGTTAGCACGTGGTTAGCACGTTTTTAACTACGTCGATAGTTATTTGTGATTGAGCTACAGGTATATTTAGGGTTCCCAAATCAACCAAAAAACTTTTGATGAATAAATTATGTAGCCAGCTTTGGAAACACATTAAATTCTAATCCGGGTTCTATTCCGGCGGTAGTCAGATAAATAAGATCGTCAGTTTGACGAAGGTTTGACAATCCAATCTGACCTTTACAGACATGTGTTTTCTGATATCTCTCGGATCGACACCACCAACCTCCATCGGAATACGTCCTCATTGACCTGACCTTGACAGGGCTGACAATAATGTCCTGTAAACAGTCGTTTTATGATAAACTGTGTTTGAGAATTGGCGTAGGAAAGTATTCGAATTACTCCCTGGAACTTAACACTACAACTATGATTTTTCACACGTTTAGATATTTACTAGAAGCATTTTTTCATTTTTTTCATTCTGATAATTTATTTCAAAAAGTATGTAATTATATGATTGAAAATTGTTATACCAAAGGCCAAGAAGGACATGGCATGATCTATATATAAATAACTATCACGCCATCTTTCCGGAGGGGTAGGCAGAGAGGATAGAACGCCCCACCACTCTGCCCTAGCAAACGTCCCTCGCTAACTCTATATTCATACATCTGCTCATGTTCGCACGCCGATTATTTCGACTTTTCACAGGTCCATTTTTAAGTACATGTTGCACTTGGTGATGCCATGTCTTTCTCGGCCTTTCTTGGCTCCTATAATACATCCACGCACACTTGCATTATAATTTCTTGAATAAAAATCAAAATTAAAAATTTTTGAATTTAATATAAACTTAA